>JPFL01000138.1:47742-141258 GCA_000733385.1 Paramecium biaurelia
AATTCTAATTGAATAATTATTGTAAAATGTGAGAGTTATATTAAATTTATATATATATATATATAAAATACTAATTTGTTCAAAAACATTTTGCAAAAATATCTTAGAAAATAAAAAAAATTATCAATTAAAATATCTCTATAGATAGTAAGCTTTTACAATAAAATAGATATGATTCAATTATTATTATCTGGATGAATAGACAGTATTTATTGATTCTCATTAATGATTATTAAAGATTAATTGGCTTTATTAATTGATATAAGATAATATTGTCAATCTACAAATTATGGAAATATATATATTTATAGATTTCTAAGTTTTTTATTTTTTATTTAATATTATTATTGTATTTTAATGAATAAATTAAAAAATAATGTTATTAGAAGCATTCCGAATCTACATCAAGAAATGAAAATAGAGCATGGTAAAATATTAAGTGCAATCAAGCCTAATGAATTTTAAGAACCAAGAACAACAAAATATATGGAATTGGACCTAAAAAATAAAATTAATTTATCAATCAGGGAGAATCTTACAAGTTTAAGTTCAGAAAGATAATAACCTAAAAAAATAAAGAAAATTGATGGAAAAGTTGCAACAATTGTTGAATTGATCAAATAAGACTTACTTCCAATGTTGAATATTCAAAACGATCGAATTGAGAAATTAGAAAGAAGAATTAAAGTAAAGAATGAATCAGAGGGTGATTCTGATTTACGTAAATCTTCATTAATTTCTGATAAAAAATCTAATTCAGTTGTAGAAAGTGAAGTCTAGAATTTATCCGTTAGTGTAGATGAAATTAAAAAAAATTTATCACATTTAGATAATTTTGTTAAATATCAATTCATTAAGGGTAAATGTTAAACTTCAGAAGTGCCAGAAAATAAAAATAAAAATATTATCTCTTAAATCTAAGCAAAACTTAATACAGAAATTATTTAATAAAAAATAGAGACTCAATAAACAACTAAATAAATACAAGAATACATTACTATATAATTATTAGAAATTAAAGAATGGATAAATAAAATATAGATTGAGTAATAGAAGGAAATAGAAGTCAAATTAAATTTGATGGAAACTCAATTTTATTAGTTTCTTTATCAACCATTAGAAGTTTTAAGACAAATCCAAACTAAATAAAGTGATGTTTAGATTAAAATAAAGGAATTCGAGTCCATCTTTAATTCTAATCTATTTTAAGGCTAAATTTCGAATTCTTAAGATATTCCAAATTGTTGTAAACAAAATCATAACAAGTAGGCATTTAAAATTAATTGTGGTCATTCCTACCATGAGGAGTGTTTATCAATATAAATTCAATAGGATTTAAAAGAGTAAAGAAATATATGCTGTAAAGAATGTCATACTTAGATTCAATTCAATAAAAGATGTTTAATAACAATATCTAAAGAACTATAGGATTAAATTTATAAAGAATAAATAAAATAGATGATGAGATCATCTAAAATGGATATAAAACATTGTTAGAAATGCGGTTTTTTATTTATTAAAGATTAATCTTACCAAGATCAGGAAGCTAATTGTGTTTAATGTACTTGATGATTTAGAATAGTCATAATGAATCTATTTAAAAACAACAACTTTATAATATTTATATTATTTAACTTTAATTAGAAAAGTTAATAAAAAGAAAGCAAAACTCATCATCTTTAATTATTCTATTATAATTATCAAATAAATCCAGATAATTCAGTTATAGAATTATTCCTCATTAAACTCCAAAGTTATTTAAAAATAAATAATCTCTTTAATGATTTATCATATTTATATAATATATTTTTTCTTGACCTTTGATAAATAACTTATATATTAATTAATCTTCTGTTTTTACGTTCTATCTTTTAATAACTATAATATATGCTGTTTCTTTAAATGCTAATATTAAATGATTGCATAAAAAAAAGAGTTGGATAAATATGAATTGATATAACAAAAAGTTATTAAAATTCATTATCATAAATATAAGTGCAATCAAAATTAAATGCCATTATATTACAATAAGGTTTAAACAATGTGCAATTATGGCAAATATTATATAGAATAAAAAATAAATTAATTTGTGAGTTTTTTAATAGAAATCCTAAATTTATAATTTAATTGTATATTATTTAGAATATGGGAAATTAGAAAAAATTCCTATAAAAACTTTTTAATATTCTTGAAGTAATTGCTATTATAATTTTAGTCAAAATAACATGAAGATTGTATCTAATGGAGTTAAGATGGGAATTCACTTTTAATTATTTCTGCAGAATTATTTGAGGAACAAGTAATGCCTTCATATTTCAATTCAACAAAAATTTCAACATTTTATAGGTAATTGAGTCAGTATGGATTTAAAGTAAAATAAAATGAGAAAAAATAAAAGTAATTTCACCATTCTAATTTTTAATAAGGAAATTTGTAATTTTATAAAACCTATACTTATAGTGAAAAATTATTAAAAATAGAACGAAGATAGAATATTCAATAACATTCAGATCATAAAAGTAGTATAAGTGAAGAGAATAAAAAACTAAATAATGAATTAAAGGTTCTACAAAAGTAATAATTAGCAATTTAAGCTCAACTAAACATCCATACGTAGATTTATATAATGTTTTGCAAATAGATGAAAAATGTTTATGATGTAAATTCATATATATATATTCTAGTATATGAAATAAGATGAAGATTGCGAAGAGTGCATGATATTTTTTGAGGCAATTATATCTGTGTTTAAAGGATTCAATCATGATATTGCCACAAATATTTTTGAAGAACTTAAACATATAGGAGGTCCATAGAGTCCTTAATTATCACCACTTCTCTTTCCTTACCTAAAATTTAATTGAATTATTTTAACAGCTTCTTTTAAATTTTATTATAAATTGTAAAAATTCAACATTTCAAAAATAATTTAAAGTATATTTAAAATATTTGTTTTAATTTAAGTGTAATTATCTTACTACTTATTATCTAGCTTAATGAATTAGAAATATTAACGTTGCCCATGTGGCGCAATTGGTAGCGCGACAGCCTTCTAAGCTGTAGGCTGCAGGTTCAATCCCTGCCATGGGTGATTCTTTTTTTTTTTAATATATAAAATATTAATATTAAATATTTGAAATTATTTTTTTTAATTAAATTGAATCAAATGGGGCATTATTCCAATTTATTAAGGATTTGGGATGGATGATCAAGTTTGAGGGTCTTCATAATTTTAAGTATGAGATCAGGATCATTAAATTAGTTCTATTTAATTTTTTCAATTATTTTTAAAATGTAAATCATACAAGCTTCACTTTTCATATTTTCATCTAAGTCTAATAAACGTTTAGCTATTTTAATAAATTATTGAATGTCTTATAATAATATGAAGGTTTAATTCATTTTGAACATCAAATTATCACTTGAGTCTATTTTAAATAAGGATTTAATAGTTTAGATATCGTTATTGGAAGTATTTTAGAGTGATTTAATAGCATCAATAATTTAAGAATCAGTTGATTATTTCAATGATAAAGTTTATTCTAATTGATTTTTGAAGTTCAAAAAACAATCTACATATTTGGAATCAAATTTCCATTTTTATATTATTGGAAACACCTATTCCAAATTATATTATTCTTCATTTTAATCATAAATAATTTCACAGATTTATCTACAGAATGATTCTAAATGTGCTACACCTAACATGACAGTCTTAATTTTTTCTGCTGTAATCAATAATTATTCCATTGAATTAACAGAAAATATTTCCATTAATTTATTGATGTCTCTATCATCATGTTCAAATGTACCTGTTTTCATAGTTTTATTAATTGTTTAGATAAAATTAAATGATTCTTGTAATTCTTGTTTAGTTTCCTAATATAATTCTTTTAGTTAATTAAGTTAATCAGTTAGAAAGGTATTGTTGTCTATTAATCTTTAATTTTCTTTTTTGATCCTATTTAATTCTTATACTAACAATTGATTTTCATTGATTAATGATTAATAGGTTGAGTTTTCTTTCAACTAATATTCTTAATTCTATTTCTTTAATTGATTATATTCATTAAGGAATTTAGACAATAGCTCTGTATTATCTGTTGACATCTTTTATTCAAATTTAAATTTAATAACATTAATTGATTTCAAAAACTTTTTAATGCTTGAATTACAATTAGATTGATTGAATTATAGATAAAAAAGTTATAAATAAGGTAATATTCATTTCTAAAATTTAGTCTTCAATCGTTAATACTTTTTTGGATCTATACTTGTAGTATGGTTTCTTATTTTACGTAGTTATTCACTTGTAAATTCAAATGAGACTCTTTTACTAGATGGTCTCATCATTGGACTATTGATACTTTGCATACTTTATCTACTTCCAATTTTAAGAACTTCAAAAGAAGTTGATTTCAAAATGCCCTTTTGAGAAGAGGCAGAACTACCTTTTTAAGATTGTAAACAATCATTATTAGCTAGCATTCTTGATATTCTTTGTGGATGGGGAAATGGAAAGCTTGTTAAATCATTGTGATTATTCACAATTTATGTTACAAAAATTTATCTCTTTGGTTTACGAGATTATATTAAATTTGTTTAAAGTGCTTGTGAATTTTAATGTTTTCTACTTCGAGGTTATTAATCAACTGAGTTACGAGAGTTGTGTCTCTTTCTAGAATTAGCTAAATGAATTTCAGTCTATTTTATTATATCTAAGGTTTATTCAATTTTTTATCCACTTTGAGTTTACATGTTTTAAGTTGATACTTAATTTGTGGACTTAAACCCACTCGATTAAATACAGGTATCATCCTTACATCCAAGCACATCTTTAAACTTGCACATCAACGTATTAATGCCATTCATTCTTTTGTTCACTGAAGTACCTTTTTCATCTAATTCATGATGAAAATTAGGAGTCAAGTACCTAAATTCAATTGTTTTGATAGCTTCATCTGAATTGATCGATTCTTCTGTATCAAATTCTTAATTCATTTTATTTAATGTTAGATTATGATTTTTACATTCGTCTCTAACCAATTAGATTACACTATAGGGGGTCTTTATGTTTAAATTTATAATTTAATACCATACTCAAAAATATTACCTGAAATATTGTGTATCGAATTAAACTTAAATTGAAAACTAATAAATAAGAAATCATTAATATTTCGTGGAATCTTGATAAAAAACTATGTTATTTAAAGAATAAATTTAATTAATTCATATTTCAATTAAAATCAAAACTAATAGGTGCATACACTGCAAAAACTTAGATTTTCATTTATTTTCATTATAATACTTTCTAAATTTAATGGTTTCCATACTTTTTTTGAATGGACCCTATATTAAAATTAATTTAAATGCTTATATTTTCAAAGTAAGCTAGAATAGAAATAATAATTACTTCATAATCCTAATTCCATCAACTAATTCTTTTGAAATATATTATTTAAATAATATAATACTCTTTATTAATTTATCTATGTTTTTTTTATTTAATGTATTTCAATAGTTTTAAACTCTAAACGCTAACTTCATTAATCTCTTATTTATTGCCATTATCTTTATTATTTATTATATTCTAAAACTCTTTCATAACATAGAATAAATTAAATAAATAGACAATTTGAGAATTCTAGTATTTTCTTATCCTTCATTATTAATTATATAAATCTGAGGAGATATTAGGTTTTTGCATGTTGAGAAATTATTTATCTTCATCATTTAATCATATTAAAAAAATCTATAAATGCAGCATAATTATTGTTAGATTACAATTTAATAACATCTTTGAATAGTGTATTTTCTTCATTTCTTTAGTTTATACTTAATAAAGTTCTTAATTATATTAGATTAATTGAAATAATTTAAACATAGTTTAAAGTGAGGATAAATTAATGAATGATAACATTCTATCAATTAGTTGCCACTCAGTTTGTAACAAGAGATCATTTGAAATAATCCTTAATTGTGATTTATTTCTTGAGTTACACTTTCTTAAAAATAATACACTTTATATATTTAACGTTTAGTTGTTAAATTAATTTATCTATGGAATGAACCATTTTGAAACTATTAAGATAGAATTATTTGAGATTTAACTATTCTCATATCTACTGTCATACCATAAAGTCTCTTAAGATTTTTAAAAAGATGATAACAAACATCATGAGAATTATCAACAATAAATTGATTAGAAGGAATAGATAATTTTTATTTACATTCTTTAGTTCATTGATATCGATCATTTGATTATTTGATAAAGATAAACTATATAATTATTCAATTCAATCCAAAATAGATATATTAGGTTGTTATATATTCAAGAGAAATGAGTTTTGAACTAATATTCTAATTCTGATGATTTATTTTGAAGTAAGATTTAAGCATTTATTAAATTTACTAGGCAGTCGTTAATCTAATTCCATAATATTTATAAGAATTATTAATCCAAAATAGTAATAATAAAAATGATTAAGCAGACTATGAATTTTTCATTAAAATAAAGAAGAACTCAATCATTGGAACCTGTACTTGATGAAGAGGTGTTTGGAGAATTGTAGAATGAGAAGGACTTTGAAATGAGATTGTAATAACTGAATGAGATTAAGCATATCCATTAAATGACTCAGAGTTCAGGAATATCTCTATCATCTGGTCAAAGCAAACCTACAAAACATTAGATGGTGGAGAGTTATGCTTATTTAATTTAGGAAATGGTTCACAATAAAGAATTACAATAATTTTGTCACTAATTTGGATTCTCAATTTAGGAATTGGAATAATATAATTCAATTGAGGAAAGATAGAATTTTGTAATAAGTTCTATGTGTAAACACATAAAGGAATAGATGCATAGTATAATTATAAATAAATAGGTTTTATGACTAAGGTTGAATTAAGAATGCATTAATATAGAGTAGATGAATGGAATGAATTACAAAAGATGAATAAATAGAATATTAATATATTTGAATGGTTGAATGTGAAATCTAAATATGAGCATTTAAGAAAGAAATTACAATATGCTCTTATTGATAGTATAACTGATACTTAAGTGAAATAATAATAGGACAAAAGAAATAGAGCATTTAGTTAATCCAATTTATCATAAATAAGTAGAGCAAGTACAGCATGTGCAACTACTAGTAGAAAAAGATTGGCATCTATTCAAGAAGAAATAACAGTGAATCCAAAAATACAATTAGTATCTGAATAAAAGGATTTTAAGTCATAATGGAATGAAGAATTAGAGAAATAATATAGATTGAAAGGTAAATCTCATAAAGTATTGGGATTATATCCTGTTATTTAGAAGGCTATCTTGGATAATGTTGGATAGAGTGTTTGGAATCAATAGAGAGATAGATTACTCACAAAATACACAGAAGGAGGATGTTTAACAGAAGATGAAGTTAAATTTATAGCTACTACATCTTAATTATTGAATAGTTGTTCAGATAAAGAATTTCTATAGAAGACTATCTCACATTTAGATAAAAATATTATTGATGAAATTGAATATAATATAGCTGAATGTATATTGGCAACTTATACAAATATATCAAATGATGTGAAATCTATTAGATAGATTTGGCTTAAAAAGATTGGTGTAAATCTTGAATAATAAGTTAAAGATACTCATTTTAGTGTTTTAAAGAAAATGTAATTATAAAAGAGTTAAAAGCAACTTGAAAAAGTTAAAATGAAAATGGTTATTATTTTTAGAGATTTATAGAAAAGACATTTGATTAAGTTGCAATAAGAATTAGATAAAGATCATTATATTTAATAATAAAAGGGTGTCAATAAAGTCATTTTGAAATTCAAAGATAAATTAATGAAAAAAGTCAAAAAATACAGAAATGAAAAGAATATTGGAATTGCTAATAATTTCATTACTAGAAATATACCAAAATAAGGATCTTTATTATTTAAAATTAATAAAGAAATGAAATCTACAGAATTTGTTTAACGTTTATTCCATCCACCATCAAAGTTAATTGTTAAGAATCCTGGATCTTAAACTGATAGAGCTGTTAGGGAAGAAAAAAAATATAAATTAAGATCTTCAAGTACTATAAGATAATCTGATTTTACAAAATATCTTAGTGGAGGACCATAAACAGAAAGATAATATGTTTCAAAAGCTTTGGTTGATTAAAATTAATAAAGAAATAGTGGACATTAAAATCCACATTAATGGATTACTAGTGAAGTTGAAATCATTGCTATTAATAAAATTAAAGCAGCCATTAAGGCTTATCTTTAAAGAAAAAAATATTAGAAATAGAAACAATTAAAATAAGAATAAGAAGAATAAAAAAAGAATTTATTAGCATCACTTTCTAAGAAGAATCCAGAAAGAATTAAAAAAATTGAATCAGAAGTCATCAATGTGATTAAAAGTTTAGTACTTCATAAATAAAAGAGTTAATCAACTATGTATTCTTCAAAATTAAGAATTTAATCTGATATGAAACTTAAGACTAGAAAATTGTTCTAAGCTGCAAAGAAGAAATGTCTAAACATTGCAATCTAATCAGGTTTTATGTATACGGCTGAAGATACAAATCAGAAAGATGAATTTGGTAGAACTCCTATATCCTATGCAGCTGAGAATGGAGATGAAGCTATTTGCAATTATTTATTAAAAATTGGAGCCAATGTAAATATACCTAATTTTGATGGAATGACACCAATGCATTTTGTTTTTAAGAGCAATTCACTCACTCTTATTATGAGATTTATCCATTTAGGTGGCAATTTAAACAAATTAAATAATGATGGTTTAACACCCATAGCCTTTTGCAATCAGGAAACCCTAAAGAAGTTAAATCTAACTCATATGATCTCCTCATCTCTTAAATAAGGATCATTCGATAATCATTTGATCTTAAATAAGAAGTACCCTCATTACTCCGATAAATTAGAAGCTTTAGAATTTTCAGGCAATTTCATTAAATTATAATGAAAATTTATTTTTATATACTAATCAATCAATTAAAAGTAAATTATCTTAGTAACCCATTATATTGAAATTGTATTTCAAATTTAAATGGAGTTCCCTATCGGATCTATTTATTTTGAGGTTTTTAGACTATTTGTAAATACACATATTTTGTCTTTATGGATATAAATTGAATCTCGTTCTTGTTAAATAGGAATGAACATCCATCGAGTTTACCATAAACTTAATTAAATTTATCTTCTAATTTTTTAGATATTTATGTATTATGATGAAGTAATTTTATTAGGTTGAGAATATATCTAATTCTAATTTAACATCAATATAGTGTTTCTCAAAATTAAAAATTTGAAATATTGCACAATCTCTTCAAATTAATTTTATATCAAATATAATATAAAATTAACTTTTTCTCTTAACAATTGTATGTTAAATAAAAGGTTAGTATATTAATATTTTAAATTCAATAATAATAAATCATCAGGTTATTTTCGATAAGTTAAATTTCAATATTATTTAAACTTTATCTTTTTAATTTAATTTACATTCAACAAAAAAGACATTAAATCTAGATTTAATAATTTTATTAATAGCTTTATTATAATCATCAATTCCTAAAATGTTTTACTCTCACATAAAATAAATTGTTAAAGAACTATAAGTATTATTTTTCCATTTAATTACAAACCCTTTTCCAAGATTATCTGCTATTTACACCCCGAATTTCTATTCCCATTTAAACGTTGATTCATTTTGTAATCGCCCTTTTTTACCTTTAATTTCCAGAAAATAACCAGTTATTTAAGGAGAACTACATTAATAGGTTACATAATCTCCATTCTGATTAATTTAAAAACTAAATTTCCCCAATATTATTATCTATTCTACACTTTTTATAGCAATATTTTCTAACAATTAAATTACTTCATTCTCATCGCTTTGTTCTTTGTTAATAATTTAGGGTTATTATTGAGCCTATATAGTATTTAAACTTTGGACCAATCCAAAGTTAATTAAAGGTTTTTAGATTGAGGCATTTTCACTTGGTTAGATTTTTGAGATTTATTAACTTTTTTAAATTTCATTATTATTAATAGGTTTAAATAATGGTATTTGCATTATGTTATTAAAATTAACATATTGTTGAGGCTTAGATTATAATGAAAAATTGTGTATCTGAAATTGTTATGCTTATGGATCACCATGTTATAGACTCATTTAATTTCCTTGTAGTCGAACAGGCATTTATTAGAATTAATTTAGAAGGTTAAACTTCTGTTATTATAAATAAACTTATGGTTCAAGATTAGTAGTAGTAAAGTGTATAATTAATTGAGGATCTTGTTCTGAGAGACCTTTTAATTTAAACATTTGCATTTGCCTCAAAGTTGCCAAAATTTATTTTTATTAAAAATCTGTCACTTTGATAGATTCTGGCATTTTTTTTATTATATTCTTTGATATGGCTTCTTCCAATACCTAGATATTACATCTGTATTACTTCTTCAAATGTAAAATCTGAACTTAACATGACTCCTTAATTTAATTCAATTCCATCTTATTTAAACCAGCATGTTACTTGAGGATATTAGGAGGAAGTCAAATCTATGCTGACTCTTTTGGCATAGATAATATTATTTAGTCTTGCCTATTAAAGGCTTAAATTAGAGTCAATCGCGTAATTACATTCTTTGTCTTAAAAAAGTTAGACTTCGAATTTAAGGAATTCAGTGCATTTTGCTATTAAATCTTTGATGTATTGGAAGTTCAATGGTACTGGTATTTAATAAAACTCCTCAGGAGGCAAAGTTTGTACCATAATACTATTATACATAATTAATAGAATTTGAGTTATAATTAATTCTAAAATTTTATTTTATATTATATTTATATTTCATTTTTCATAAGATGGTTGAATATTAATATTTTAATATAAATTAACATATTTAGATTAAATATTATCTTTATACATGTTTAAAAATAAAATAAATTTTAATCATCTATGACTAAGTATTTAATTTGGATAATTGTACTTATTTAATTTAGATTAATGGTAAAAATTATATTTTTATAATTAGACTAATTGATTTCTACATATTTATATGTACAAAGAAGTATTTCAAATTTTGATTTCATAATAGAATATCAGCATTTTTTTTAATTTATCCATTTCTTGAGGATTTTACAATATCAATTATAATAAAATGAAAAATATAAATTATCGAAAAAGTAATAATAATTTAATGAATTTAATTACATTGAGATTCAAAGATAAAATTCTTGAAAAATAATATTAGGAACTGAAAACTAAAACTATTCGTAAACCAATATACTTTGGAATTTATTCATTTTGCTTTAGTCTTAATGGTTTTAAAATTGTAAGGGATTTAATTTTACAAGAGTAGTGGCAATAATTATATATAAATTATATATTTTTAGCATTTATGGTCTTGTCAATCATTTTGATAGTTCGAAATTAGAATTTTGTAAAACAAGCTCTAGTGATATCAAATTTGATATCTGGACTACTTTAAATGAATTTTAATGATTAGTAAACATAGAAATAAGAATATTATTCTTTTGGTAGTAGTTTTGCTTAACTACAAGCAGCTTCGTATTTCATATCAGACTTTTTAGATGGAATACTATAAGTTGGTGGTCACTTGATAATGAAAGTCATGATTACATCACTTTCAACACATAAAATAGATGTACTCTGTACAAGTTTTGCTATTACAGGCTCTATATTTATTCTCGTTACAATTTATATTTGTGATTAAAGTTAAAGAAAGCAATTCCTATCTACAGTGTGTGAAGATATATGGGATCAATAATTGCCACATATTATAAAAAAACCATTTATCAAACTCAGTTACTCAGATACCATTATAAATATCTTACAAAGTAATCTCATCAAAGCATTCCCAAATTTTACAAGTGAACAATGTGATGGATGTAATGGAAGACAATTTTTAAGAGATTGTTAGATTGATAAAGTTTCATTATCACATTCTATACTAAAACACAAGGATATTCTAAATAAAACAATCTAAGCAAATTACAAATGTCATAGATTTGATTTACGTATTTGTAAATATGGAGTAGAAAATATGAATTTATTAGTAATTTTGGAGAAAATTATTACAACTACTCAAACTAAAATATTCCCAACTGAAGTTCGAGAAGATTTAGGTAGGTAATTACGTATCAATCATTAAGAATACTTACGTTTCTTTAATTGGGGTTTATTATCACTTGTTCTTCTTAACAATCATGAAATAAAGGAAATTAAATTATTCTTTATGATTAAAAGACTCAATAAGTGTTATCGCAATTATTTGTTACCAATTTAACTTTTTACAAAATATAATGAACTCACACTTAATACATATTCCAATTTATTGCGGATATATCTTATTTAAATATACCACATATTAATTGAACTTTATTCAAAGTCTTATAAAATTAGAATTTAAGTTAGAGAATGTGATGATTATATAGAATTACATATTTTGATAAATTCAAGTATGTTTCATACTCTGTATCAAAAAAATGTTTTTATTTAAAATATAGAGAGATTTATCCTCTATGAACCATTATCTAAGGATTTAAGAATACGTCTCAGTAAACAGTTATCCTTTGAATGATTATTATTGGTTGTTTAATGAAATTTATTGCAAAATTGAATTTAATTTTATTGTTCTATAAATATCTATCTTTTTTTTAATAATTGTATTTATAAATTCAATTATAAAATATAATAGTTATATTATCAGTTATGGATATTATTATAATCTCAAATATTTTATATAACTTTATCTGAAAATTATCATTAATCTAGTAATTTATATTATATTCCATTTTATTCAATAACACAGTTATTTTTAGTCTAAGAATTACTATTATCCTACTATAGTATATTGATGATGTCATTATTTTTATTATTAAATTTCTAATAATTTTAACCTATATATACGAATGATTTTATAACTCTAGAGCATCTTATCATATTTCTATTATTATTAAAATGATATTTCCACAATACTTTTGTTATAAATAATCATTTTCCAAAAATTGTTAGAAAATGCTCAATACTCTAAATTTATAAAACATTAAAACACCAATACAAGTTGACACTGGTAACAATTCTTATTTTTAGGGGAAATTTAGATTTATCTCTGATTAATTTTTTGTTATAAAGTAGTGAATTTAAAATATTTTTCAATAAAATAATATTAATAAATTTCTCATGATCTTGAGATTATGGGAAGATCAAATATATAGAAAAAATTAATTAGGAAATTTTAAAAACTTTAGGAACTAGAATAATTATATTTTCTAAAAAGATAATTCATTATTAATATATATCTAATTTCTTATTATACAATTGAGTAGGTATATTATTACTAATTTTTATTTCTTAAATTATTTCTTATTTATAAGATGCTTATCTGAATCTAATTCATTTCTTATATTTATTCATTAAATATAGTTTTCTTTCTTTCTTGATTGAATTTCAATTAACATCTCATATTTTATATTGAAATTTTATCAAATGTAATTCTGGGTGAATTTAATGTTTGGTTAAATATGTATGAATAATACATAAAAGACTTGAATAATGTATAATTTAGTAATAAACATGAAAGTATATTGTTAAACAATTACAGAATAGGATAGAATATGTAAACTGAATGCTCATGCAAAATTATATATATATATGTTGTAATGTACTTAAATTTATATTCTCATTTCTTGGCTGGAGCTTTCTTTTAAGCTTATGGCTTATCAGCTGCAGCAGCAGCAGCGGCAGCCTTTTAAGCAGCAACAACTTGAGCATTTACAGTGAAGATGTATTATCTAGAATTTTACTCTCCAGCTGATACCAACAAACCGGATTTTGTGAAATGTCTAATGCATCTTCTTGCCAATGAACTTTAATAAGGTATAAGAGACCAATAAATACCCATTAACTTTGAATTTATCTGATAAAGTTGAGACTGTGATCAATGCACCCATTTTAGGTATTTAGGTTTCAATTTATTTGTAGGCTGTATTATCTAAAAACACGGCATTGTTTAATTTATCCTTTGCTCTTCCCTTAGTCCATTTCTAAGCAAGTTATCATTGGATAATAGTACCTTCTTTGTTTATTTACTTCTTTGGGAAGCTGCTTTAGAAATCTAATCCTTGGTTTTCTTTTAACCTTAAGTTGGTTGTTTTCCCTAAACGATAATTTATGAACTATTACCATGATTTTAAATCTTTAATAAAATTTTTGAAATTATTTTAATATAAATCAATGTAAAATGTCACATATGCAAATAGAGATAAAATGGATATATATAAACATATAATTTATTGTGTCTTACTTATTATATTCTTTTTATAATAATGAATAATAACTAATACTGAAGAAGAAATAAGTGTTTGGATTATTTTGATTTATTATGCCATTCATTTTTCAGTAATAGCCAAATACAAGTTATAGATAGTTGACTCAATAAAAAGTGAACAATAAATAATTTAATAAATTTTAATGTATTTTTATGGTTATGTTATAATATAATTATAAAATAATGGGAAATAAGGAACTCAAGGTGCTCAATTATAATTCTCAAGATCCAGATTTAATTTAGTTTAGATAATTGTATATGCGTTATCCAAAGTAAAGCAGTGTCAGGAAATCATAACTAATTTAAAATACTTAAGAGTTTCTAGAATATGAAATTGTAATACACAATGAGGCATTTTCTGAAGTGTTTGAGCGTAATCATTACATCAATCTCAAAAAGACTTAGATGAGAGTAGACATTGATTTATCCAGATTTTGCAGTGGTTATCATGGTCAATAAATGAGATTACTAGGTTACAATACAATCTTAAATGAAAAGAAATCTGTAGGGAAATTTATGCGTCTTAAAGACTTTGTTGAACTAGTTACAGAGAATTAGAAGATTAGAATTTTAGATTTAAGTGATCATTCTTTTTAATTTACTCGTAAATTAAATCCAGAAGATAAATTGTAAATAGAATACAGATATATACTTAAACATGAAATACTCTAAAATAATGTTAGAATATTATGCTTATAACTTAATCCAGAATGTCCTTATAAAATTTCAATAACTACACCAGAACTTTCATCTGTAATATCGCCAACACATAAATTACAGATTAATAATAATCATATTCAATGTAATTTTTATAAGGGGACAGATTCTTCTTTGTTTATATTATTATTCACAATAAAAACAGAGTTGATATGTACTAAGATACAATTTGGAGCTCCTGGATATTCAATTAATTAAAAATATTGTATGTATTTAAATCTTCCATTACCTACTATAATGTATGAAGAAATGATTTATTTTAATTGTGAAGATCCACAGAAAAATTAAGAATAAGAAACTATGGAATCAATGCCTTCTTATTCAAGTATTACTCCAGAATCAATTAATTAACATTTTTGGCCTTACTTTTTTAATATCACACCAATTACTAATTAAAGAAATATTACATTCTTTTTAGATCAAAGTAATTCAATGGAAGGTACCAAAATAGTGTTGGCTAAATAAGGATTATAATTGTTTATTCGATCTTTACCATCTGAATGTTATTTCAATATTTATAGTTTTGGAAGTAAATGGAGAAAGATTTTCTAAACATATTAAAAGATCTGTGAACCTGTATTAAAGTAATGTGAAAAAGAAATAAAAATGATGGAAGGTAATATGGGAAGTACATTTTTATTGGGTGCAATGAATGATGCATTATTAAATTCAGTAAAGTCATCTGATGCTACATGGTTTATATTGACAGATGGTAGAATAGCAGAAATTGAAGAAATATTTGCTTTGTTAAAATCTAATCCACATATAAGAGTATTCTCTCTAGGTTTTGGATCAGAATTTGATTAAGAAATTGTAGAATAATTAGCTAATTAAACTAATGGAAGGTATAATTATAATCATATATATTATAGTTGCATCTTCTGTCAAAATATTCAATCATTAAATTCTTAAATGATTTAATTATTGTAATTGGCTTTATTACCCAAGTTTAAAATGAATGTAAAATTTGATAGTCATTTACATATTACTTCAATGTATCCAAGTTCAAACAGACCTTAAAGAGAATTACTATGCTATCTAGATAATCAATAATTGTAAGATTAATCAGAAATAGAATTAGAAATTACTTTTGGAAATGAAAATGAACCTATGGTAACATAATAATATAGATGTAATTTAAGAGATATTCAAACTAATTATTTATTGCATCTCTATGGTTACATCTAAATCTTAGAAAAGATTATGGATGAAATTTGGTATTCAGATAGTATATCTTCTATATTATCCAATTAAATTAAGAATTCATTCGATATTAACAATCCATTACTATTGTTATTCTTTAATCCCCTTAATGTTCTCATGATTGATAATTGTGCTGTGATTTGTAACATTAATATAGAGAATCTATAGAAATTAATTAATGAACAAAAGAAATCAAGGGATTACTTAGGTTTATTGTTATAATACATTAGTGATTAAACTTATGAATAAGCAATCAAATGTATTAATGCAAATGAAAAAATCTCAGAAGAATCTATATCAATTGAAATGGGTTCTAGTTATACTTAGGCAAATTAAGATTATTTAATTAAGGTCATCTAAACATAATAAATTGATGGATCTTTTATGGATCAATAAGCTCTTGCCCTTGTATGTCCAAGCAAATCAATGAATGCTATCTTAGCTAAAATGCCAGAATCAAATCAAAGTCAATCTCTTGTTAATGGGAGATAAACATAATAATTACCTGATTTTTTATTAACATAGATATGGGTTACTGCCTTAGTAGTTGCATATTTGAAAAAATACTAAAGACAACAAAGAGGTTAATGGATCATAATTTATATCAAAGCTATTAATTTTATTAAGCAATATTTAAAGAATTGGTAATCTTTATTATACAAAGCTAGAATTGAATTAATAAATGCAGGTCTCAAATGAAGTAAAAATGTATTGATAAAAAATTAATTCATCATCTTTGAACACTTAAAATTATGTTATTGTTTATAAAATAAATTATGATAACTTCTTTTTATGTTTCTAGCAATCATTTATGAAATTTATAGTAATTATCCATTAATCTAAAGTAAGTTATGATTAAAACTAATTGTACATTACATTTCTAAAAAAAATAATAAATTGGGTATAAAATTATTCTTTAATTAATTTGAACCATTTTGAATACTAAAATATATCATAAGAAAATAGAAAATATTTTTTACATCTCTTCTCTTCTTTATAAATATTTCTTCCATAAACTCTCTTCAAATCCTCAATTACTAAAGAAAAAGATGGCTTAGTTAATAAATTTAATTATAAAAAAAAAGTGAAATTAAAGAATAAATGTTAATGATTTAGTAATATATTTCATAATTCATTTCTAGTGGAATTAATCATACATATTCTTATAAGGTTTCTTATCTATTATTAGTTTATTTCTAATTCTTAATGTTCTCTAGATTGAATTCTTTATTTAAAATAATCTAAAAAGTCAGATTTTTAATCTTATTTTAATGGATATTTAATTTAATCTTAATATTGGTAGATCAAATTTGATTTTTTTCTAGCAGTTGAGAAATTTGTTATAAATTAATGAATACATTAACAAAATAAATAGATTTCTTTGGATATAAGACAACTAGGTTTCTTAAAAATCCCTGCATAATTATTTGAAATTTTAAACTTTAAGAGTCTTTAAGTAATAGATTAAGATGAAGAATACTTATTTACCTGAAATATCTATGCAATTTACTATAATGGTTTCATTATTGTCGTTAAGAAAAGGGAAGATATAAATGTAATTATAATTGCTATGATGATTAACAAAGAAGTTCCTTTTATCAATTCATCTTATATTTACTCTTTCATCTCCATCTGATGATTTGAGATATACTTATAATATTAGAATTTATTTTAATAGCTACATATTTATGATAAATTTACAAAATAATCTATAAATTATAATGTTCTAAGGAAGTATGCATCATATAATAATCCTAATTGTCTATTTTATTTTATCTACAAATAAATCCAATATCAATATGATTGCAATTACTCTCTTTTGTATAGGTTAGTGCGTACCAATCTTCAAGATTAAAACCTGTTTTAGTTTCATTGTAAAAATAATCAATTCCTAATTCAAAACCAGAATTATTGAATAAATTACTAACCAATAACATTCCATCATTTGTAGTTAAAATTAAGTTAGTTTCAATTTACTCTTTCTTAATAATATCTTACAAAATTTTAGATTAGATATGAATTCTTAAAGCTCCAATCATATTCTTTTTTATATTGATTAGTGGCATAGCAATAGAGAATCTAATGTCATTAAAAGGGATGGCTAAACTATATTAATAATTTCATACTTAAATAATGACCAGTCAATCGAACAGAATATTATTAAAAATTGTTTTCATTAAATATTTTTTGAGCTTCAATGTACCAAGGTCTTGTTTTTGGTTGATACAATTTATAGTTTTTGAAATCTAAACAGGGATAGTTAAAGAGGTATTATATTTAAGAATCAAAAAAACCCATAAATTGTTGAACACCAAATTAATGCGTAGGTAAGGCTGTATTAAATTAAATTAAATTCTAAAGATTATCTATTAGATCATCTTAGTTTGAATTGATCATATTTGTATTATTTAGACTACATAAGCATGCTGTCTCAATCTAGAATGATTACATAAATTACTTTATTTAATTTGTCATTATAGCAATTTTAATTTCTTCTTTATTACTTGTTTATCTATATGTTAGTTTAGAGTTATTAAAAGTTATATAGACGATGTAATGATATCAATGGTTAAGATACTTCATAAAATAAAATGATTATTACACGAATGTACAAAAATAATCCAAAATACTTCTAAGCTTTATTTAGTTATAACTGATTATTTTTTAGAATCTAGATCAAATATGATTTTTGAAGTTTTCTCCAATGTTTAAGATATCTCTTGAGTGATTAAACTGCATAAAATGTATGTACTAGTTAAAATAATAAGTACAGAACAACATATATAAATATATAAGATTGTTCTTGCTCTTAAATTCGATTTACATCTTATTATTGAAGATTTGTTACTTTATACTCAAATAATCTCTTAACTATTTATTCTTTTTGACTACTTCAAGCATAATTTATATATATATTTTTATTGATGATTGTAAAAAAAAACAGAAAAAATATTTATAAGAGATAATTAAGAATTCTTAAATGAAAATGCACAAATATTTCAACCATTGAAAGCATTAATTTCATTATCAAGATGGGGATCATAACTAAAGTTATCTATAGGTAAACAATTAAGAGGACTGTTTAAAGGTCTATCTTCATTTTTTATGGGACTCAAAGATTCTTCCTATTCTACTTTATTTTTTTAAGCTACAGTCTCAAGGGGAGATTGTAATTGACCTTAAGAGAGAGCTTAAAAATCAATGTTCTAAAAAAAGTTGTGACGTTTGAGATCATCAAGAGATTTGGCTCCTAATCTCTCCTTAGGATTGAATCTCAAAAGACTAGAAATTAGATTGCGAGCATTGCTTGAGATTTTTGGAGAATAGATGGGTTTATTTTACATAATGAGCTTTTTTAGAATAAATGAATATACATTTTGTATGGTACAAACATTTCGATCTTCACAAGTAAATGGTGCATATCCTGAAAGCATTTCATAAATAAGAATTCCTAAAGTCCAAAAGTCAACTTCATAGGTATGACCAGATCGAGCAATAATTTCAGGTGCCAAATACTCAGGAGTTCCTGCTATCTAAATATATATATATTTATATTATACCGTATATGAATGTTCATCTTTAATATATGTAGCTAATCCAAAATCAGTTAGTTTTATATGTCCAGTTTCTGTGAGTAAAATATTTTCTGGTTTCAAGTCTCTGTATATAATTTTTAGTTATGTATGTAAATATTCTAATGCTAAGATAATTTCAGCAACAAGAAATTTCACTATTTTTTCTGATAATGCACCATTCTTTTTTAAAACTCTATGTAAATCACCACCTGATACATAACTATATTATAATTAAATTAATTTACTCCATAACAAAGTAACACCTTGAAGATGTCTAAAAGGCATACCTTAATTTAACAATAAATGGACATTCACTGCTTTTCAATACAAATCTTTCTAAAAAATTTACAGTTTCTAAGTTATGATCTGATAATGTTTATTTTTTTAATTCCTTCATAGCATATATTTATCCATTGTCCTTTTTCATTATCTTATAGACTGAACCAAAAGCTCCCTATGTTTATTAAAAATTTAAACTTTCCCAATTAATCCTAAATTTAGAAAATCATCTCGATTTACTTTTCTCCTTTTAGGTGAGGCACTTTAAATTGTTGGTGATTCATCAAACACAGGACCACCATCAAATTTATCTAATGAGCTTATCCTAGTTGGTGAACTATCTGCCTCACACATATTCCCCATGATTTTATATTAATTATAATTTTGTTGTATTTTATAATAAAAACAAGTATATAAATTTAATAGTAAATCATTCATTAGATAACTATTTATAACTTTGATTAAAATGATGCAATTTATTTATTAATGAATCAATTTTATTATTATATTCTTTCACACTTTCTGATGATAACTTGCTCTCTTAATTATGTATTTTAGTTAAAGAAGTTCTATTTAATTCATTTAGAATAGACAATTTTATTTTATTAATATATTATTAAATAATATCTTATATCTATTGAATATCCCCCTATTGTCATTCTATAAAACTATATGCAAAGTGATTTCTCTAAATTCTCTCACTTTCTCTTAAAATTCCATTAATTACTATTTGATTTGTTTACTATCTTATAAATTAAATTTATAATTGGATTGTATTGCTACGTAGAGTTATCATCAAATATTAGTTTCTTACATATTAATGCTTAGTAATCTTTAAATTTCAATAACAATTTTACCTCTTTGTTTTTTTCATAGATTAATTTATTCTTAACTCTATCTTATTCCCAACAACTAAGTAATTAAGTAAATTTATTTGATATTCAATAAGTTTGTTATATAAATGTTAGGTTTGTTCAGATTACAGTTTTTTTTACTGTTGATTGAAATATTCAAAAGAAATATATTAAGTTTATATAATAATAATTTTAAAATCTCTTGAAAATGCAATAAAATATCAATGGATCAAATATAAAGAACCAATTGAGAGTATCCTCAATGTCAGAAAAAGAAGAAGCATAAGAAACTTTGGAAAGTATAATTATATTGTAATTAAGTAATTAATGAAATGTCATAAATTTTAAATTGTGGATTAGATAGATAATAACTAGCTATTATCGTGAGTATGATAGAAAATGGTGTAAATCCTGAAGCTTTGGCCTTGGTTGTAAATGAGATGAAAACTGAGTTGAACACATACAAAAAAATTCATAAATAATGATTTTATATTCACTTTTTAACAAAACTAAATATAGTTGATTAAGTTTATTTAAGTGCTTTTTCTATAGATTTTATTGATGACTTTTTTTGAGTAGATTGATCTTATGTAGGTTTGCTTTTTATCTAAAATAATTATTATAGATTTATACTTAACTTAAGCATTATGTATTGGTTACTTTAGATTTAATTGAGAAAGGATTGAAAAATTCAGATGAACTTTCATTAGAATCAATTTCATCATCATTATCTTTCTAAATAATTTACTATTATTTTTGTTTAGATTTAAATAATTCTTCATTTTCATCTTCTCCTTATACAATTTCTAATTCATCTACATTTTATTAATTATTCTTTTCTTATTAATCAAAAATCTATTCACATAATTCAAATATATTTAATTCTTCTTTTTAAGTCTAAGGACGTTTTGCTGGTAAAAATTACTATTCTCTAATAACATTAGCAGGTTTTTCAGTAAATTCTGGTAGATTATCAATATCAGTATTTTATAAAAATTATTAAACTCTTTGCTTTGCTTCAATATCTACAATTTATTATTTTGAATTTTCTAATCTTCTTTCAATTCGTTTGAATAATTAATTAAAATCTATTTTCATTCTTTCTCTAAAAATTAAAGTTTTTATATCCAAATCCCCATTACAAAATTAAACCTACAGATTCTCTTAAATTTTTTCACCTATTAATTATTAAATTTAATCAAGAGGTAAAAATGTATCTTATTCTAGTTTTGAGATAAAATCCACATATTTATCTTAGTTTAATTATATCCATTATTTTTTAGATGTGCAATACACTGTTTGAAATAAAAAGATCAATCTAGTTGCTTTGACAATTTTTTCATATTCTTCAGGAATCTTACCATTAAATTATTTAACCTTTTTCAATTTAGGAATAGTATTACTAATGTCATCATATTTAGACATATAATCAATAGCTTTTCTGATTCCCATACCTCTAATAGATGGAACATAGTCACATCCACTCATAATACATACATCAATTAATTATTCATTCTTGAAAGCTAGAAATTATCTAATATCATCGCTTTTAATATGTATTCTATTTTGTCGTGATTCTCTTAGTTTTGATAACTCTAATTCAAAGCAACTTCCATTACTTTACAATTTAAAAACAATCAAAGGACATTGATAACAAATTAAATCACTCTTGTAACATATAATTAATTAATTACATCTTCAGTTATAGCAAAGTCACACTATCCACTTAAACACATATGGGCAATCTAAGCATCAGCCTCATATGGAGCTATTATGTATTATACTTCTAATTCCTTTAACACATCAAATGTAGTGTACATCATTTACTTACGTATTTTTAAACATCTTTAATAGTATTTTTTGGCTTCTTCTGTGTTTCCATTTTCTTATAGTTCTTTTGCTTTTAATAGATTTTGCTATTTGATTTACTTTCTCATCTATTCAGTTTTCACTTTAGCTCTCAAATTACGACCATCAAATATTAATATTGGAGTTATTTCATATTCTCTCAACATTACCAACTAATCATTAATAAAATACTAAGTACCATTTTTTAAACATAATAAAGATAATCATTTGTTTTGATGTCTTGATTTAATTCTTGGGCACATGAATAACATCCTCGATAAAGCCAAGACATAGCATCAATTGCTGCAGTTTTTCCACGGTAATAAGTTATACATCTTTCAACCAAAGCCGGTTTAAGAAAATTTAACAAATTATCTATTCCCATTTAAATTAAATATAAAATTTATTATCCCGCCCTTTTTTCTATAAATAATTTAAGTCATTTAATGAATGTAATTAATAATCTTATACGCATATATTAGAATGAAATAATTAATCTTATTGATAATTAGATATTATTAAATCTTTAAATTGACTTTATATCTGTTATTAAACCTCCATTATTCTAATTTCTTATAAATATATTTCCTTTGAGTTACTAATTGATATTTGAAAATATCTTTGTGTCAGATTAAAAATAGAAAAATGATTTGAATAAAAAAAAATGATTTGAAATAATATTATTTTTAATTGAGTATTATATATATAGATCATTTTTTAAAATTAAAAAAGTCTATTGGCAATCCTGCTTTTGCAGTTTTAGGGATTGATGTTTGTTTAGTTCTTCTTTTTTCTGATAATTTAATTTTAAGTTCCCTTGTAGAGAGCATAAGTAAATCAAGTATTTTATCTGAAACCTCAGTTTTTAGTTTAGAATTATTATTTTAATTTCTAATGTCTAATTTGAGATTGGTGATTTCATCTGTTTATTTATTTTATGGATAAATTTGTTTGCAAATAGATTTAATCTATTCTTTAGATTGAATTTATTTGGATTTCAATACAGGTGTTTTATAACAAATGATTCTGTCACTACAAATTTAAGTATCAGGTTCAGTTTTTATAACAGTTTTATCTTTATTAAAGCTTTGGTAGTCGGTAATTTATTATTATTATGGAGATTGATAGGAATTAGAACTTAGTTATTACTTAACAAAATAGCTATTAATAACTTTAGATTGTTTGGGTAGTTATTTAATAGCTAAATTTATTGATTATTAGATTGTTTCAACATCTTATGATTTTTGTCTTCGAGAAGAGTTTAATTTAATTGAGGTAATGTGTTTTTAACTTATAAATTTATGTTAGTTAATATGGGAATCTTTGTTGTTGTGTAGGGATTGATTTACATGTTTTTTGGATTTAAGTAATTTTAATCTGATGATAAATATAAATTTATACTAATCAGCAATATTATCAGGATTTCTGTTTATAGATACTTATTATGGAATGTGGTAACTAATTTGATGGGAAAGTACATAATATGCATGATTCATGATGTTAGAAAATATTAAAAAAAAATTAATCAATGTAAAATTGAATTTGGTAAAAGAGCATTAAAAAAATCTGTTGGGAATTTAGTTCTACCACCTTTTGGTATTAATAATTTGTTTGATTATCTTGTATTAATTTTAGAGTTGCCAATTTTGTTTAATTCTGCAAATTTCCTTTTTAAATCTTGAGTTGAAAGACATAACAAGTCTAATATTCTCTCTTTAGTTTATGAATTCTATTGATGAACATTTTATTTATTTTCTTTTGTATCTTAAAGAAATTGACTATCTTGATCTAATTTAATAAAAATTTGATTAGATTTATCTTAAGAGTCCATTTTCTTTATACTTCGAGTAATTTGATGACCTAAGATTGAAGATAATTTATCATTAGGTTCTGTAGGAATTGATTATCTATGTAAACGATAGAGTATTTCTTGAGATTCATCCTATTTAGATATAGAATGAGTATGAACATCATTAGGTTCTGTTTTCATTTTTACAACAGGAGTATAATTTAATTTTCTTTCTGTTCTCAATTTAATGTTATTCATATGATGACTTTATAATTTCTTATTTTATTTTGGTGTTGTAACTTGTTCATCTGATTTTAATCTTCTTGCTGTAGGCATCTTGTAGACAGAAAAATCATTTATTATTTTAAATTTGGTTATGGATCCATCTGGAAGTGGTGAATTTATTGTCGGAATTGTTTTGGCTACTTTATTTCGATAACTTAATATAAATGCTAAATACAGATCTTTAAGATGAACAGGAGAATGTAATGGCTGAGATATAATTGGAGTCTTTCTTCTTGCTCCTTGACTATTAGAAGGTGTTTCTATTTTGTTTGTAAAGCTATTCTTATTGGCTGAATGACGAGAGGAAAGATTAGGAGGAGGTCTAATAAAATAGGGTTATTGTTTCATTTATATACAATATAATTATATTATGAGATTTCTTATTGTAAATGGTTTCAATGCTACACAAATAAATGCAAGAACATTTGATTATTTCAGAACAAACATACAATAAGTTAAATATTTAAATATGTAGATGATATCTTCTTAAAGAGAAGTTGCAGATACTGAATGTGAATATCATATAAGAGATCGTCATTCCTTAGATGATTTCCTTTATGAACCAGAAACTAGTTTGATTCGAATGGAATATGGTCTTAAATTTGATTCCCTAGACATCATCTTTATTATTGCATCACCAAATCAAAAACCTTGGCATCCAAATATGACTAAAGTAATCCAATATTTTTATATAAGGTTATCACTCTTATAAGAATGTGTTTAAAAACTAAAAAATTACTATTCACAACTTCCTTTGGAGCTCAATCTATAGCTTATCTTTGCTCAACAAATTTCAATGTGGTACTAAATAATAGTCTAACTTAGCATGCTAATATCACTAACAATCATGGTGATGGTTGTAAATTAGTTGACTTTCCTAAATACACACTTTAAGCATTGAAAAATGGACCTAATGAATACTTTCTAGATTCCACTACTGGAGATCTTTATCTATATAGTAAAATCACAGATGAATGGTTACCAAAAGCTAATACAGGTCTGCATAATAGAAGAGATGCTATGGAATATCAATCTATTGGAAGATTCGTTGTCAAATCTCCAACTTATAAACCAAAGTAAAATATATTGGCTCATCAAAATGAAATGTTTTGTTCAATCAAGAAATAATTCTTACATCATTGGCTCTTTAAAGATGTATAAATGGAATTCCCAGTCAATTTAATTCATTAATGGGATATTCATGCTATTACCTTTACTAATCCAGATAGAGTAAATCTTATTATGATTATAAACATAGAAATTCTTGGCTTTAGCTGAAAATAATCTAAGAGGACCCTTGATTATTGAAAGTGACAATATTATTGCAATTATGTTTGAATTAGAATCTAAATAAAAGGATACTATGAAAATACTATCAAATTTCATTGATAATGCAGTTAAAATAATTAGATTCAATAACACATATAATTCTGTTAGCATTACTAATGATAAATACTTCTCTTCTAATAAGGGATTGGATAATATTGAACTTGTATTCTAATAAAAAAAGAAAATTTCTAATCTCAATCCAGAAGATTTGCTTAAAAAATAATAAAAAAATTTCATGCTTGAATATAGAAAATTATTGAATAATGCAATTTAAGAAACAGAACGTGATAAAATATTCCATGTTGGTTTCTCTGTAAAAAAGGAAAGATTACCAGAGTATTACTTTATTAATATAGCTTTGTTTAGCAAAATAATATCCAAGATAAAAATTACAAAGTCATCAGAAGAAAATCATTTTAATTGAAAAAAGCCTAATTCTAAAGATAATAAAGTTAAATCAATTATGGAGGAGATGATGAATAATAAATTAGAGATTTGTAAGAGGAATCTCCAAGAAGGAAGTTACCATTTTCAAATGTAGTAACTACAGCAAGTATAAATAAAAGATTTCATTCTAAAATGAACTCCCAACTAAAAACACCCTTAACAATTGAAAATGAAGACTATCATTCATAAGATCCTGATTTTCAACCTATATGTAAATCCACAGCAAGAAAAATATTACATCCAACCCTAGAAGATGAATACTTAGGATCTAAAAAAGTTTGGGTTCCAGGCTATTTATCAAAAGAAAGATTCAAAGTTTCAAATACTCCTGGGACACACCGTTCAATGAGAACATAAACTCTGAGAAATTATACAGATTCTTTAATATGAAAATCATATTTATTTTAAATTATTAATAAGATTATGATTAAATTAGTATGTACCAAATTCGTATGGAGAATTATTATTTTTTAGTTTAGTAAACTGTAATGATTTAAAAATTAGTTATAATTTAATTTATTCTCAATGAATAATTTAATAATTTGAAATTATCTTGAAAGATTTAGTCTAACTTGATTAAATTAAAATGGTTTCAAAAAGATTTGTAAATTTGATGTTAACTGTAGAATTGATTATAACACCTAAATGAGTGTTTTCAATTACTTAATCTTACTACACTAGAAGGATTGGAAACAATCTTCACTTTTAGATGAATGTTTTTTTACCTTACTTATGGGCTTTAGATTAATAGTTTATTTTTGGTATTAGAGGTTGAATCAATTTGAGGAATATTGAGATATTTTATAATGGTGTTTCTTTGATTTTTATTTATTTTGTACTAGTTGAACTGATTCTCAAAAGATTTAATATTCACTTCAAGATTATTTGTAATAAGTTAATTATATTAGTACATTTAAAAGCAAATTTTTGTATAAATAAAGTGATAATTTATTAAATGAATATTGAAGAGTTGAAGGAATCTATATAGAGATTAGGGTCATTATCATAAGAGTAAATAAAAATAGATAATTAAAGTTGTTCGAAAGATTTGGAGATAGTATGGTAATAGATCTAACATTAAGTGGGTTTGGATTTAATACATCAAAGTGGAAAGGCAGTGATTGAATTGAGATAATATGCAACTGGTTGGAAAGTATGTTACACTGTTATAAAGGATAGTAAGCAAATAAAATCTTGTCTCATATTGTGAAGGTGTGTTTAAATAATAAAGAATAATTAAAGTCATGGGAAACAATGAAGATTGTAATGGATCCAGATAAACAAATATATAAATGTTATGAATTGCATTAGATTGATGTAAATTAGGTATCATAATTAAAATGATTAGATAGTTTTCACATCATGAATTTACATAACATGAGTTTTGTTCAGAATTATAAGAAGGTTAATAAGTGGATGCATTATATGATGATGAAAAAGGAAATGTAATTGGTTGGTGTAGAGCAACAATTGAAAAGTTAAATGAGAAATTTGTTTGGGTGAAATGGCATGAAAATGATGATAAGAGAAAGATTGTTAGATACTCAATGGATTTGGCACCATTTAAAAGTAAAGTTACTGATGAAGAGTGGTAATGGAGACATTCTTTAGAGTCTGGAGATCTTATTGATTGTTTTGATAATAGATAATGGCAGAATGCAACTATTATTACAGCTTTAAAAGATGAAGATGTGGAATATATTATTGGATTTAGAGTATATGATGATAAAGGTAATCTTTATGATTAGATGGGAAAGAAATATTTAGGTTGGAATTCCTAATATGATGAAAGAATTCGAGCAGTTAGTCCTAGAATTCAAAGAAGAAATACATTTTCTAAAGGTCAATATCCTAATCCATATTGTCAGGAAGATATTATTCATGATTGCAATGATTTCTTATATCCAGATAATCATTTTGCTATACCTAGGTTCACTACTAAATAAACACGTCGTTCAATTGTACTTACTTAGATGATCAACGATTTTGGAAATTAAGGATTATTTCAATATATTTTAGAATAAATCTAAGCTAAATGTACTATAGATTTTTTACATGTTTATATGTAATTTCTTAATAACATTCATGAAATGTTGCATAAATAATTTGTTATTAATTATGTCCCTACTTTATATATAGCTGTTTAAAATAATATACTATAATCTGCAGATAATAATTTACGTAATTTCTCTGCTTAAAAGATTACTGATATTTTGTAGTCATTAACTAATTTGTTAAAAAGAGTTTATACTATATAAAGAAGATCAGAAATAATTGATAAATTTGATTTCGATATTGCATTTAAATGTTTCAATAGTGATTTCTTAGAGAGAAAAATCTAAGGATTGAAAGCAATTTAAGAATTAATTAAAAGAACAAAAGATTTATATAATTAGTATGGTATGTAAGAATACTAAAAACAAGCAGGTATCTAAATGATATTGGAATGGTTAAATGAAAAGAAGATTTTTGAAACATTATATGTTGGTTCAGGTAATTTCCATTTGGTTTAAAGAAGTGGTGAATTTTTTAAATTTCTTATTGAAGAAAAGATGATTGGAATATAGAATTTAAAGGAGATTTTAAATAGTTTAGATAAAGCAGAATATGAACATAAATTAGCTATTCATAAATTATTCAAGGATGTTTCTAATTCTCTGGATAAAGAATGGTTAGAATTCTTAACAGATGAAATTTGCAATAAAGATCCAAAATAAGTAAGTAAAGATGATTTGGATTTATTGTAAGATATTGTTAAATCTAATCATAAGTATAAAGATGATTACATTTAAAAATGTTGTAATTATTATTGGAATGTCTTAAAAAATGGATAATTGAATTAAATTATATTTGAGTAGTATCTCACATTGTATATAGAATAAGTAACTTCTTTTGAAATGAGACCACATAAGGGAATATAAATTAATATGATTGGAGAAAGTATTGTAAAATAGGAATCTCCTTATATTGGTTTGAGAGTATTGACTAAATTAATAGAAAAATTAGATATAACTGCTGCTGCTTGGGAACAATATACTCGTAATGCTGCTTTGACTGATTTATAATCTAAGTATGAAATTATTGAAGAAATTATCAATTAAATTAGGGAAATCAAAAAGAAACATGATAATTTTGAAGAAGTTAGAGTGAGAATGCAATTTATATAGATGTTTTATTAGAATATTACTACTTATGAATATCGTCTAAAATTCAATGTTATATCTACTCTATGGGAATTATTAGTTTGTTAATCTGAATCTTAATAAGAGAAAGAACTAGTTTTTAAATGGTTTAGCACATTATCTAATTAAGATGGGCAGTCATAATTGACATCAACGGTAACAACTTAAGAATTGAAGACTTTTTTTATTGAGAAAATGACTATTGATCTTAATCATTTGACAGAAGAAGGATTTAATTGTTTAAAGTCTGTGTTATTGACAATTAATAAATATGAGAATTTTGGAATTGATGTTTTATGGTAAATAATATTAGAAGGAGAGAATGAGAAAGTATCTTAAATGGCTATTGAATATTGTCATTAATTTGAATCATCTGTTGAAAGATTGTTTAATAAATTATAAGAAAATAAGAAATAAAATTAAAAATTGCTTAGATGTTTATTAGTATTAGAAGATTTTATTGATTAGAGTGAAATATATGGAGTTGGTAATTTAAAGAGTTTAAATGCTCTTTCTTAAGGAGAAGAATTATTAATTTAAATTTAATATGATAATTGTTAGTAAAGAAGATTTACAATTAAAATAAATGATAATTAAACAATTGTGGAATTAAGATTAGCCATTAGTAAGGTGATTAAACTATAATGGGATGCTATTGGTTTGACTAGTCTTAAAGGAGAAATAAAGTTTACAGAAAATGGTAAGATGATAAAAGATCTAAGATTAAAGAAAGATGAAATTATTATGGTTTTTAAAAAATAAATTAAAGAAATAACAGAAGCATAATTATTAGATGGGGATATATTATCTGAATAAGCTAAGGCAGTATTTACTGAAATCTTCAGTGAATATTCAACTGATGGTAAAATGACAAAAGAAGACTGTACTAGATTTGTATCTGGATGTACTGGTAATCCATGTAGTATTGATGATGCTAATATATAAAGAACATTTGAGTAATATGATAAAGACAAAGATTAAATTCTAACTTTATAGGATTTCTTTGACTTTTATACTGACTCAACAAGATCTAAAAAGTCGACTGTTTGGTTGAATTTATAAACCTTACATTATAGAAATGATCTAGTAAGATGTGATAGAGTACCTTTACCTTAAATTAATGCTTAACAATTACCAAGAGGTTAGATTGTTTAAAATTAGGAATATTTAGATTTATTATTTGAATTCCTTTCAAATTCTAGTATTGATGTGTAAGAAAAAACATGGTATTTATTAAGAAGATTACCACCTTCTCCTTTATTAATCAAATAAATGTTAACCTTTGAAAATATTACAAAACCAACCGATTGGGATTAAATGTTAGTTAGCAATCATTATAGATTATTATATAGTTTGTATATTATAGAATTTTTGATGAATCAATAAGATTCTAATAGTTTACAAGCTCTTATAGATGATTAAGATATTCTAAAATTAAAAGATAAATGGATGAGTAAATTCTTGTAATATGGTGGTTTTGATAGATTATTGTAGTTTTTTAAAGAATATCAAGATAAGAGTGTTAGTACCTTATCATAAATTGAAAAAGAGAAATTATCATTTTTATTAAACACATTTTAAAACTATGTAATAGCAGCATGTGCTGTTAACATTCCTAATCTGTATAAGGCATCAAGAGGAATTTAAATAATTAGACCTTTGGATTAAGTATTATTAGATATAAGGTAATCAGAAGAGCCTGAGGAATTTTAATTGTTGGTTGAGAAGTTAAAAGAAAGTAGATTAGGTGATAATATTATAGAAAAGATAGAGAACTTTATTTCTGTTTTAATCAATGTGATATAAGAATTATTAAAATGTAATGAATTGGAATAGGAAGATAGATAAATCATTGAACATAGTATAATAATTATAATAGTAATATTGTTGCATAATCAAAAATTATTGGTAAACAGTATAGAAAACATAGAATTTATCAATATATTTTTCAGTGGCATCTTTACTGGTACCTCAGATACATTAAGAAATTTATTTAGCAGAGCAATTCTTGTACTTTGTCATGAAAGTTAAAAGAAAAATAATTAACCAACCAGAATAATTTTATAATAGTTAATAACTATGTAAAATTCTTAAGGTAATTCTGCTTAATATTATGAATTATTGAGTCAATTAATAGATAGTGCATTTGAAACTGAAGAATCTTAACAATTTATTGATTATTAATAACTAAGTTAATAAATGTTGTAAAATTTAATGAATTATAAAAGTTAAGAAACTAGATCTAAGAATACTTCTACTGATAAAATATTAGTTGGTTTATTAAATCTCTTAACTAAATTATATAGATATATTAAACAACCAATTGTTGACATTATATTCAATGATTGTCTATTTAGTATGTAAGAAGAGAAGGAAATTAAATGTAAATCTATTGAAAGTAGACAAGCAGCATTTAAGTTACTTAATAACTTAGCTAAGTAATAGAATATGAATACAATACTAATAAATCTTTAATAACTAAGTTAAAAAATACCAAATATAAATAGATGGAATTTTATACCTTCAAGTGAAATAAGGAGTACTCTTGGTTATTGTGGTATAAAAAATCTAAGATGTATTTGTTATATGAATGCAATGTTACAATAATTTTATATGATAAAACCATTTAGATATGGCATTCTATAAGCAAATGATCATAAAGAGATTGATTTACAACTTAGTAAAACAGGATTCACTTATGATGATAATGTACTACATCAAATACAATAAATGTTTAGTTATTTAGAATTATCAGATCGTATTGATTATAATCCTTAAGAGTTTTGTGCATCATTTAAAGATTATGCTGGTGAACCAGTGAATATATTTATATAATAAGATGCATAAGAGTTTTTAAATATGATATTTGATAAATTAGAGAATCTATTAAAGGAAACAATTTATAAAAATATTTTAGATGGAGTATTTGGTGGAAAGACTTGTACATAGATTTAATGTTAAAATTGTAAATCAACAAAAAACAAGGATGAAATATTTTACAATTTATCTTTGCCAATAAAAAATTTGAAGAATTTATAAGAATGTTTTGATAAATTTGTATAAGGAGAAATTATATCTGATTTTAAATGTGAAAGTTGTAATTAAAAAGTTGATGTAAATAAATGTTAATTATTGGCTCAATTACCAAATATATTAATTTTACATCTCTAAAGGATTGTATTTAATTTAGATACTTTTATGAATGAGAAGATTAATACAAGATTAGAATTCCCAATTAATTTAGATCTATAATAATATACAATAAATAAAGATTAATGTACATAATATAAATTAGTTGGAGTTGTTGTTCATGTTGGTACTGCTGATGTAGGACATTACTTCAGTTATATAGATATTAAAAATTAAGATTAATGGTTAGAATTTAATGATCATAAAATCAAAGAATTTAAATTGAAGTAAATGGAACATGAATGTTTTGGAGGTTCAAGTAATTTAGATTATAATGATAATAATGTATGGGGAACTGGCTTTAGAGAGAATTCTTAAAATGCATACATGCTCATCTATGAGAAGGTTCAAAAAGATCAAATATCTCTTGTATTTAATAATGAATAAGAACTATAAGAAAATATAGATTAATTTGAGAATTTCACAATCGATCCTAATCAAAAGAATTGTTTATTGGTTGACTATAATTCACTGAAACCTTATATTCCAAATGAATATTAAAGAAAAGTGAATTGTGATAATCAATAATTTCTATTAGAACGTAATTTGTTTAATTAAGATTTCTTGAAATTCATTCTAGATATTAGTGAATTTATAAATGAAGAAAATGCAATTAAGATGATTGATGTATTAATGAAGTTTAATTATGATTTATTGTCAAAAGCATATGAAAATTCATTGATGGATTAATTTAATACCAAAATCTTACAATTAATTTAATAATATCCAAATATCAATTACCTAGATTTAATTTACTTTGGTAAACAAAACAAAGTAGTGGATTTACTATTAGTATGTCCTGAATCTAGAACACGCAAACACTTTAGCAAATTGTTATCAACATTATTTAATCAAGCAATCTAGATTTAAGGATAAATCACAGAGAAATTAAATGAAGGATTAGATTAATTATTCTTGATGATTTAAGATTAAGTGCCTAAGAATTGGACTAGATATGAGTTATATTTTTAATTTTGGTTAGACTTTCTGTAGGAAGGCAAACTCTAATAAGAATACTTAATATAAAAAAACATGGTTATATATATGATAGATTTTATACTTGATAAAAGTAGTCCATTATAATTATATGAAAAAAAAGTGTAAATGGGAAATGCTTATGTATCTATGAATATCCAATTCTAACTTTAAATAGTATCTACTTTATTGAATCTAAATCAATAATTAAATTTAAATGAGAAAAAATTATTGTATTAACCTAAATTCTATGATAAAATACTGAAAACTAAAGTAGATGATTTCTTACCTGTAATAATAAGATTTTCTTATAACAACAGATACTTCTCAGAGATTATTTCAGGATGTATTATGCGTGGTGTATCGAATGGAGACATGGATGAATTCAAAAACTATTTATAAGTAACAAAATCCTTTTTATTGATTGATGACAATTTATAAATTGAAAGATTGGAATGGTTAGTAGGTATTCCATCATCAAAACAAAAAGAATCAACCAAAATTCATGATAATCAATTAACTGACATACCTTCATTTGGTTTGTATGGATTATAGAGTTTAGAAGAAGATTATTGGACATTTGCCAGTCCATTGGGATGGTCTAATTGTTTATTTGATTATTTCTGTTCTCATAGGATGAGTAAAAATTATGATAACTAATGTTTATTAATACTCAAGTGTCTTCTTCAAATAAGTATAGAGAATCAAACATGTTTTTAATTCATCTCTAATTTACCATGTGTGAATTATCAATATGTAATTTTATTTATTTTATTTGTAGAAATATAATGAAGAAATCTTCAAGACCTTTTTAGACATCTATATTTTAGATACTAAGAGGCTCTATTCTTTAAATGCTCGTAAATAAGAATCTGATGAAACTAAATTACTACTTGAAGAATACCAAAAAAAAATAGAATAAATTCATGATACCACTAAACCATAGTATGATTATATTATTGGAAAATCTGTTGAGATTAAAAAAAAGACTAAAATGCTCTATTTATTTAATCCTGCAACCAAAGAGGAATAAATAGTTGATGAAGAATCTCCAAATTTTAATTAAATCAAATAGCAAATTGATGATGGATCACTCCAAAAAATTCTCACTTTAGAAGTAAATAAATCTTATTATCATAGGAAAAAGTCTTTTTTACACATGTTTGTGACAATCTACCAACTGGATTAACTAATGAAGCATTACCTGAATAATATGTAAAGGGAACATAAATACATCATTTCTCTGTTGATCCTAATTCTCAAGCAGCTAATTTCTTTTAGTCTAAAGCTTGGAATGCTGAAAACGATGATAAAGCAGTAATATCTAATCCAAGATTGGCAGAAACTGTTAGATAGATTTAAATACAGAATAATACAAATCGAAATCTTCAAGTGATCCTTGAAATAAAAGGACCTTAAAATGCTTGTCATTATATTCCTACTTCCAAAATTCAATCCCTAATGAATCCTAAAATTCTTGCTACTATGTTCACAACTATCAAGATGAAAACCCAAGACGAATTTCCTAAATTAGAATTGAATTTGTATTACAAAAAATAGGAGCCTAAGTCAGAATCTTATCTATATATATCAGATTCAAATGAAATGAATTTAGAATTGTTATGATAAATTAAAGTATATAATAAAATTAATTTAAATAAATTTCGTTTGTTTAATTAACAAAGGTGGGGGTCTTTCGACCTCTAAAAATTTTTGTAAGTCACCGGTATGAGCCCAACCCACGGTAATCTTTAGTAAAAGGCGAAAAATTAGCTCGTTATAGGTTGAGCTCGGTGATGAATGAAATTTTTGTAATTCTAACCTACTTTATATATTTAATTAAATTTATAGATTTTATGGGTTTAAGTATAATTATTATATAATATTTATTTGTCTAGTTACAAATAAAAAATGATTTCACAATTATTTCAAAATGGTTAGCTTTTAAGGAATAAATAAATCTAATTTATAGGATAACAGATATTAAATAGACATCTCTGATAAAATTAATCAATTAAATAAATACTGATTAAGAATTTTTAAAATTCTAGTAATATACTATTTGCTTTTATTTGAATCTTGATTTCAATTCAAAGATCGAATCAATAAATAGTAAATCTTAAATCATTTTTCATATAAATTGTATATATACATTATCAACTCTAATACAAATACTTTAACAAAATATTTTCCTACAAATAAAGCTTGTATTAGCTTAATTACTAATTATATAATTCTATTGCTAATTATTTACTAGCATTACATAATGTATATCCCAAGTTATTACTTAAGGGATATTACCATTTTTTTCTCATTATTATTTCACATGAGAATATACACCATAAGTAAAAAGATTTGGATATATTTTTGTCTTATTTTATTAATTTAATATCAATTAAAGCATATCTCTTCCAAAACTTTCTGTTGAAAATAATGCCTGAGTTGCTGATTTTTATTATTTGAATTCCGAATCTTTCTTAAGCATCACCTATTATAGGATATTAATTTACTTTACAATTACTTTTGATTAATTTTAAAGATGAGTGGATATTGGATAGACGACACAAAAGTAATTGGTTTTTGTTTTAACAAAATATCAAAATTTTAGTAAGAAATTTATAACTTATATTAATCATTTAATTCTAGTGATTTTATTTTATACATTATAATTGAAATTAATTAATCTTAATTTATTCATAATTAGTTCTTTTATCAAATGAATAGAGACTAAATTAATTAATTAATACTTTATTTATATTTACCAATAATATGCTTTTTGTATTGATTTATATCAATTTAAATTAGAACTTAAATTGATAATATATAAATAATTATAAATAAATATATGAGTGAAAGCGAGAGTGAAAAATAAGAAGGTTAAATAGATTATTACAAAGAAGCTGTGAAATTATATTACTATAATTGTATCTTGTACAATCATGTAAGGAATATAATAAATGGAGTTGGAAAAAGTAATGACAGAGAGAAATGATCTAAAAACTAAAGTGCTAAAGTATGAACTACTAGGTGGAGAATTGGCATAATTAGATGATGATGAAATTATGAATTAATTGGAAGATAGAAAGAAAAAGAGTAGGAGAAGTGCTGCAGATATTGATCGCCAATTTTATTGTTCCTTTAATAATTGTAAAAAAGCTTATGGCACCGAAGCCTCACTTATATAACATTAAAGATTAAAACATGGATAAAACAGTGGCATGGATGCATATTTTAGAATTTGATATAATATTATAAGAAAATATAGATAATTCATTTTATAATACTTTTGGTAATAATAAAATTGTATATTTGAAATAGAGTAATTCATCATCTTAAAGAAATCATTCTCATAATAATATTAATTTTAATAACATCATTATTGTAAATTATTTATTTGATTTCCAAGAAATTTGACAATACAAAAGAAAATAATATTTAATTAAAATATTCAAAAAAATAAACAACCAAATAATTTACTAGTGTCAAGTATAAATTCTGAGATAAATTGCATGATCTACCTCTTCTCTATAAGTTATTAACCTTGATTTTATGAATTATTCTAACAATACTTTATTCTTAATCAATATTTAAGGATAACATTACAGATAAAGATGTTAATCATTCTTATATGACAAATGTATACCAATTTATTCTTCAAATGTAAGCACTATTATATTGATTCTTCAAAATGTGTATATTATACTTATTCATCACAGCGTTCTTTAATGAGTCTTTATAAATTCTAAAGATCATTAATTAGCAAGATATTATTATAGAAAATTGAAATTAATAAATTTAAATTACTTACTCTTGGTGGTTTATTGATTTGTATCTTAAAATAATCTCTACAAATCTATAAATATGAGTAATTTTCATAATATCAAAAATTATTAAAGGAGTTTCAAATTGATTGAAAAAGAAAAAGAATTTTCTTATTAGGAATTAAACTTTAGATAGGATACTGAAAAAAATTAAACAAAATTAATTGAATATTTATAAGACAAAAAACATAACATTAAATATTAGTTAATACTCAAACATAAGAATTTATACTAATTCAATCTGTAATAAAGTGCTAAATCCATTTTTAGTCAAGATGAATTTTAGATTTTAGAATATATAAATTTAATATCGTTTTTGAACATCTTGATGCAAAAAGACACTTTAAATTTAATTAACTTATTACTCAAATTTCAATTTTGGTTATAATATTTTAGATTAAGTGAGTTGACTAAAATATATTTATTTATTAATAAGAATACATATTACATAATTATTTAAACTTGTTATTGTTTTCAAAATCACTAATTTAGAATGTTGAATGAAAGATTAAACTTAAAGTTATCAAATTATATATTCAATATTGTAATTAAATCCTTTATATTTCAATAATATTTTATATGTTTAATTGTTATCACAAATTAATAAATAGTAATTTTAACAATTTACATTCTTATAGAAATGTAAACAATCGTTATTAAATTGTCAGAATAACTTATAAAGTTGATAATTACAAAAAATACTACTTCATTTTTACACATATTTTATCAATTCATTGTTATTTTAATTAATTTTCTAATTTTGTAATTATGGACTTTGTAAATGAAAAGTATGCTGTCATCCCAAAATCTTTGAAGGTAAAAGTAATTCCTTAAGTGAGAGTGATGAAGAAATTGAAAAAAATATGGCACCAGAGAGTAATTCATTCATCGAAAGAGCTAAATTTTTGTTGGTAAAAGGATAAATTTTCTAAAAAATATTTGTTACACAGAATATTCGAGAATCTTTGTCTGATCCAAATGGTGCATTATAATTATTAGAAATAATTGCAAATCAATTACATTCATTGCATGATGAAACTTTAATGAAAGAATACATTAAAGCAGTGAGTGAAATATTCAATAAAATCTAAGTATTAAGAATTAACATTTTTAGATCACTAATTAATTAAAATAGTCTTATAGTGACATTTGCTTCAATATATTTACAAAACAATATCAATAATACGATATCATTAATTCTTGCTCAGAGATATTAAAATATTTAGATGACCTTGACATTTATAAAGAAGGATTATATCTTGAGACTGATAATCAAATGTATCAAATATTAAAGATAATTGAAATATATTATCATAAATTTACACCTGAATTAAAAAAATAGGCTCATTTTCAAATAAAATCTAGTATGAAGCATAAAGACGAAAGAGTTCGTAAGATTATTTCAGAAATATTACTAAGTAATCAATAATTATTAAAATCCATATTATGTGAATTCGATTGGATTGATAAATTTACAACATTAATTTATGATTCATCAAAAGATGTTAGAATGAGTTCAGCTAAATTATTTTTAGCTACTTATGAATTAAATGAAGATATTCATAAATCTAGATTGTTACTTCTATTAGAAAATATAATTAAATAATTAGATTCATCTTAATTTGAGTTTTGTCAATCAATCTCATAATATGTATTATTAATGATATTATTTAGAGTTTAAATTAGGATAACTTGTAGTCACTTTTGATTGAAAAAATAACTGAAATCTTAAATTTTAGTAATGAGAATACATTTCAATTTTTAGAATCATTACATAATTATTATTCAATAATAAAATAATTTAATGAAAAGTACTCTAATACTATTGATGAATTATTATTAAATTCTATATAAATCCTTTCAGAAGATATGAGAAATTATGACATATTTAAATGCTTATCAAACTTATATTCTAATTTATCTTAGGATATGTAATTTAAAGTAATTTAATAATTATTTCTTAATTTTGAATTAAATTAGCAATTATTTATTCCTTATTTATCTGAAATTATTGAAAAAGCAACATTAATAAATAAAAATAAAATTTGGCTTTAGTAACTTTAAACAATATATGAAATATTTAAAAAAAATGTTTTTTAATATGAAACAAAAGGATTATGGAATGAAATATCAAATATGATTGATATAATGATAATAATATCAAGAATATTATTTTTACAGAAAGATTTTATACAATAATGTTTAAAAATGAGTCATATGGGTTCAAAATCAATTAGAGATAAAATAATGAATTTGTTAATTGAGAAAATTCTTGAATTAGACTCTCTTGAAAGTAGAGATTAAATAATACAAAATTATTTAGGTTTTATTAATCATTAAAATTACTAATTAAGACAATTATCAATTGAGTTCATCATTAAATTATGTTAATAAAGATCAAGGAAATTCTTTATATCTAACAATTTGATTAATGTATTATAATTATAATATGATCCGGTTGCTTTGGTAAGAGCAAAAATTCCAAAATTACTATATCAAATAAAATTATTATTTTGGAATGACGAAAAGGAAATCCTCAGTAGAATTGTTTAAATCTTCTAAAACCTAATGAATGATAAGAAATTATATGTTTAATAAGTACATATTTATATAATAAGATTTCCAAAGACTTTTGGGCCGAACAAGCAAATATTTAATTTTCGAATGCTTAAATAACAATTGAACAAAACTAAATAATGGATGAAAAAGAACAATAAGAATATGCTAATTTAAAAGTATAAAAACATAATATTAGATGATTAAATAGTAATTATTACTTAATCCTAAAAATCTGAAAAATGATGTTAGCAAATCCAGAAATCAAACTCCAACATAAAGATTGCCACCATTAAATAAAAGATAAAATAATTTCTTGTAAGTCCCTAAAGGCACATAACCTAGAAAAACATCTGCTCAAAGAGTTATTTAATCAAAGTCTCCATAACCCTTTAAATGATTTATTATATATTTTAAAATGTTCACATTTAGAACAATTTACAAATTTACAACCAAAACAGTTGATACAGAGGCTCTGTTAAAGAAACTTTAGTCAAAATCTTTAATCACCTTAACAAGAGACAATTATTAATTGAATATGGGTTTAATGATCTAAAGAGATATAATATTTCTTCATTACACAGAAGAAGAAATGAAACTTAGAAAATTTAGATATTAATTAGGTAATCATTAAGAATACATTGTTTATAGAAAAAAGAAACAATTATATTACAAAATTGCCAAAAGAATTACATGAGTACACTCATTTTACAGGTGATTAGAATGTTTTTGGAGATGAAACTCCAACACATGTAAGATTGGTTGGGGATGTCCGTACCGTATTTTTAGAAAATAGTAAATTCTTTAAGCATTGTGGTATATATTAAATTATATCCTTAGATCCAAATGAAAAGAATAACAAGTTGATTTAATACAATTCTTTACACACAGTATATTTATTGGTTAAATAAAATGGAATATGGAGTTTTCCTAATATCAATATTGAAGAGAAAGAAACTTTTTTAGAAACATAAACAAAATTATTCGAAAAGATGACATAAAATACATGGCAAGTATTATAATTTTACCATTTAGGTATACTACTTTAGTAGAGATCCAAGATTAGTGACTGTTGATCCTAATCCTCATGAAAATTCAAAAATCAAAGGAACCAAAACCATCTATTTTTAGGCTAAACACTAGTAAGGAAAAGTTTAAATTTTTGGATATGATGATTGGGCTTGGGTTTCCAGATTAGAAATGAATAAATATCTAACAGAAAATGCTTATAACTAAGTTATTCATGCTTTAGATTTGTGAGTTTATATTTTAAAGTATATTAAGAGAATTTTATATTTTCTGTTGAAATAAAGTAATTAATCATTAGATTAATCAAATTTTAAACTTAGGTTTCAAAGACTTTTTTTTTGGAACTATTTCTCTATTTTCTTTATCATAACTAGGTTCTTGTAGAGAATAACTTATATTTCTTAATGGTTGTTTAGTAATCAATTCTATAGAATAATTATGCCTTTTCTTTAAAGGAGAATTTGATAAAAAGTCTTCATTTATATTATTTGAGATTTATTTTAGTTTATTTTTCAAATCCTAATTTGTAGAACTTAATTTATGAATTGTAACTTAATTTTCTTAATGAACTAACTTTAATGCTTAAATTTCTTATGTATAACCATCTAATTTTTTTGCTAAAAACCTTTCAAATTAAAATAATTGCTTATTTATATTGCTGATCATCTAATTATGATCTACTTTCAAATTTATTTCTCTAATTACCCATGCACAAAGTTATTTATACTCTATTAAAACACTTTCTATGAAATTTGTATTTGAGCATGATTTTTTTGATAAACAATGTTATTAAGATCCCCCACTAAAATGAAGATAAAACTAATTACTTGTAAGGCACTCTTAATGGAGTTATTGATTATTCTGATTTGCAGGAAGCTCTATAATTATGAGAAATGTTTGAAATTGTGCTCATTATTGTCTTCATATTATTCGTTAAAATAATAATCAAAATTATATATAATACTAAACTTGCAATTATCAATGTTTCTCATCAAATTTATATTTATATGTCGAATTTTATTTTTCAGGAAATTATATATTTTTTGAATAATTTAATCAATAAATCTTAATTTTGTTGGAACTACTTAGTCATAATTAGATAATTAAATAATTCCTAAAAAATAAGTATTAGAGGAAACAATATGAAATAATTTGGGAATTTTATCTAAAAATTCTACTTAAAATAAGTCAATACTCAATTAAGATAATAAATAATTTAAGGAATAAATTATTTACTCTCTTATTTCAAAAATATCAAAACTATTAAATGTTTTTTTAAAATAAAATGATGCTGTCCTGTTCAAAATATAAGGAAATCAAATTTCAAACTAATCAAATATATACAAAATATAATTTGTTATTAAATTTGACTTTATATAAACTTAAATATATTCAATTTTGACAACTGAACAATTTAAATATATATTTAGACTTGTAAAATATAGATAATTTGTGGAAAATTTATTAAATTACTATTTTAAAACAAAATTTTGGTTTCAGGTTATTTGAAGAGATACCCATAATCATAAAAAATTAAATATCATTTTAGCTTTTAGCTTGAGGGACTTTAGGATTTTATGCCACAATTAGAAAAAGAATATATACTTCAAAATTGGGATTATTAATTTAATATTAACATTCTGATTTATATATATATAATGCTAAATTTTATTACATTTACTTCCATAATTTAAATTTTTCTTCAAAGATTAATTCAACATTTTAAATATAATAAAAAGCTTTATATTGAGTCAATAAAATCAACTATCCTATTAACTCCTTATTATAATTTTACTAAATGCTATTTAAAGCCAACTCAAAATTGCGTTTGAATATGCCATATAATTGAAATTATTTAGATTCAATTTAGATTTAATTTTAATGATATTTTGATATTATTAAATTTTAATTAATGTTTTTAGAATTATTAAAACCGATACATCATTTTTAATTGCTAATGGAATATCGAGACTTTCATATAATTTTATAATTAATTTAAGCAAGTTTAAATAAATATAAATTTATACTTTAAATTAACTGAATAAAAATTAATATATATATAAATTTTAGCATGGATTTACATAGTTTTGTAGAGTTTTAATTAAAATGTTTATTTTTTAATATAAATAATTTTGAATATTTAATCTAAAAATGTAAAATTAATATTTAAATGAACTAAATTCTAATAAATACATTTATATAAATAAATAATGTATTTATATATATTTGAACAAATTAAATATAAATTATTGCACTTAACTAATTTTAACAAATATTAATTTACATAATTTTGAATCAAATCAAAGCATTTCATTACATTTATATAATGATATAATAAATTTAGCATAGTTTTGTATCAATTAAATACAAATCAATACATTTATAAAAATGTATAATTAAAGTACTTAAATTTTGATGAATTAAATATATTATTCGCCTAATTTATTACAGATCTTTTATCAATTATTTTAATCATATCAAATTTTTTAATTTAGATTATTAAAATACCTGACAACTAGAAATACTTTGCATTTTTAAAGGTTTTTTTAATTAATATCATTTGGACATTGAATGAGTAGCCTTTTTTTTTTGACTCCATATATTTATATAAACTATGGTGTTTTTCGGTATTTTCAGCTAGATGTTTGGTCTTTAACTTTTTCTAGCGATAGAATTAATCTTGTATAGTGGATTGATTGGAAGAAGAAATAGTATATTGAAGATAATTTCCAAAATTTTTCAACTTTCCCCAACTTGGAAAAGTATTTCATTTAGTTCTGTTTTTTTTTGAATTAAAAGAATAAACCCTAAATAAAGGGTCAAATTTGGAATTTCTTTAATAACAAATGGTCGATTCTTGCTACAAAACCCACTTTTTCAAATGGAAAATTAAAAAATACTCAATTAATTGTTAGATCAATAATTTTAAATCATGCAATCAGATTTTTTTTATCATATTACTTACATGGTAAATTTTGGATATTAAGTTTCTCTTAAAGCTCTTTGCTGCTATGAGTTCCATTATTGTTCCACGAAGAATAAGGCTTTTGTATAACAGATTAGATTTTTTCTTCAAGTTCTTCAAAGGAAAATTAGTTTTAACTTGGAATATTGACAATTTCGCATTTGTAATAATCGTCACAATGTTTTTTTGAGACTTATTAACTGTAACTTACTCTTTCTTATGCTCCATGAAAATTAACAAATCTTTTTCCAAAATCATTAAAAAAGATTAAGTCCTAATAGTTAAATCCTCTCTAGCATTTAATCATGGTATGAACATAAGGAGATTTTTTTGAACTAGCCATATTGTATTATAAAATGAAATAAAAATTATATCTCTATTGATTTCATTTATTAAGCTATTAAGCTACAAATTCTATTAAAAAATATATGATAGATTTTATGAATCGGCTTATGTGGAAACTTTGCTTTAAAGTGAAAACAGTATGGGCATAAGAAATTTAAGCCCCGAGGAATATTCCTATAGTGTGGAAGATTAATGAGCTCTTCTAAATCAAATTTTTATCTAAAATTCTTTTTCTTAATGATAGTGGGATTTACTATTGGGTTTATTTATTAGGACATGGTCATGACAAGATCTAAATGTCAAGCATTAAATTCTGTCAAATAAATAAATAGTTATAATTACTATTAACTAAGTTCAGTTATTAGATAATTTTACTATTCATTATAAAATGAGATAAGTATCAAAAGAAACTCGTTATAAATGGAATTATTTGAACTTTTATTCTAAAGACAATTTTTAAATAGTTTAAGCCAAGACAATTAATATGTCTTTGGTCAATTTTAATAACAACTCATTCAATAATAATAACTATTTCTTATGGTTCTCATACAAAAAAGTAAATTAATAGAATAAAGAATTAAAACATTATATTAATTGTTTAAATCTTGTTGTTATATTCTCCAGACTTAAACCCAATTGAAAAAGTTTGGAAGTTATTAAAAATTAATATCAATAAACAAAAATATTTGAGATGTACCATTATTAACAAATTATCATGACTATTTATTTATTTTTTTTAGAATTTATATAAAAAATAATAATGAATATTTCCTCTTATAAGGTTATTAATTGCTTCTAAATTTTATTCTTTCTCAAACGATATCGCACACAATTTTTTTATACTTGAAATAAATATTTATATGGCTTTATCTTTTTATTATGATTGTGTTACAGAATAAATTTTTCTCATTGTTATTTAATTTATTGTAAAAAATTCAATATCACTTGTTATAGAATAAATATTTTAATATTAATCTGTTCAAGATTAGTATCATACAATTAATTAATTATATTTTTAATAGAAATATAAAAATAATGATGGATTGGAAAGAAACAAGAAATGATTATAATAATGAAAGAGAGTAAAATGAAAAATTGAAACCTATAGCCGATGAGTAAAATAAAGAAATCTCATAATTAAATGAAGCATTAAATAATATTCGAAAACAGAAGGAGGAGGCACTTTTAAAGAAATAAAAATGTTAATAAGTAATTTGAAATCTCATTATCATTTAGTAAATAGATGGACTTAAATATGCAACATAGGAATATGAGAAAAAAGGAAGGGATAGAATAGAAGATTTAAATAGATAATTAGAAAGAGCAGAAGCAGAATAAAATAGGCATATATAAATTGACCAAAACGTAAATTAAGAACCTTAAGCAGCTAGGTTAGAAATCTAATCAAAAGTATTCATTATTGTTCTAATTTGATTAGCAAAGTGATGAAAATGGAAAGTGGAAAGTTGAGATTGAGTTTAATTAAAACTATACACAACTTGAAATTGAAGAATAATTGTAGGCCAACAAAAAGTCTGTAGAATTGAAAGGTTATGCAATTCTAGATTTCACTGTGTTTTATTTTAATCAGATTATAGAACTTCAGAAGCAGGTTTAATAAAGAGAATCAATCAACTTAGATGGTCTTGTTTTGACTATAATTTATAAATGATAAATATGACCAAAATATAATAGTTGAGTATTCACACAAAGTAAACCTCTCTTTCTCTCTTTCGATACTTAGAGAATTTAACTATTAAGAAATACAATTTAGGAAAAAGAAATCCTTCTGAAATTTGTAATAAGTAAGTTAGAAAGCATCAATAAATAGCAAAAAATAGTTTTAAATCCTCTGTCAGAATTTCAATTAGAATTCAATGAGCTATTCAATAATGATTATTTAGATTCAGAAGTTTGTTTACGAAATTTATTCAAAGATTCAAATTTACCAAATCCCTTCTTTATTCAAATGTTTGACATAGAGTAAGAAAAAATTGAAAATCAAGGAGAGCAGAAGGTGAATTATTGAATTTGATAGTTAAAATTATTTATTTTAAATGAGAAAATAAGCAGAATATGAACTCTATAAACGTCTTAAGTTACTTGGTGAAGGATCGTTCGGGAAGGCGTATTTAGTGGAATGCCTTTAGGATAAGTAGATAATGCTTTTAATTCTTAGGTCTTTGTGGGTCACCAAATACATGGATTTAGCTGCAATGACTCCTTAGGAGAAAGATGAAACGTTGAGAGAATCTAAAATTCTTGAATTTCTATCTCATCCAAATATTGTCAAGTTTAGAGAAGTTTATAAAACAAAAAAAGGGAGATTGTGCATCGTTATGGAGTATGCTGATGGTAATTTTAATATTAAGTTTTAGGTGGTGATTTATCATAAAAAATCAAGGAGGCAAAAGGCAAATATCTGCCAGAAACTCAAATTTTAGATTGGTTTACTTAAATGTGTTTAGCTATTAAACATGTTCATGATAGGAAGATTATTCATAGAGATTTAAAAGGGCAAAATATTTTTCTAACCAAAGAAGGCCAAGTTAAATTAGGAGATTTTGGAATTGCAAGAATTTTGAAAAAAACAGTTGAAAAAGCAAAGACAATGGTTGGGACACCTTATTATATAAGTCCTGAAATAATAGAAGGCAAACCATATACATTTATGACTGATATCTGGTCACTAGGAGTTATACTATATGAACTATGTGCTTTATAACCACCTTTCAATGCTGAATCACTTCATTTTCTTGCTTTAAATATAGTTAAAGGATAGTACAAGCCTATTCCTACAAATTATTCTAAAGAATTGAAGTAGCTTGTCTAATCATTATTGCAAGTTGATTAAAGAAGAAGACCAACAATTTAAGAAATTTTAAGTACTGATCAATTTCCTATTCATAGAAATGCCAGTTATTACAAATAGAATTAAAAGCTTTTTAAGTGAAACCATTTAGAGATAAGAATTTTCACATACTGTTTTCCATAATAAAGTTTTTGAAGTTAAAGGAAATTTAAATTAAGTTAATTTGATATTAAATGAATAACCATGTCCTCCTTAATTATTAGAACAAAATGCTAAGAATTTATAAGAGTTTCCTGAAATTGTTAAAAAACCTTCCATTCAAGAATTTGATGCTATTCGACCACCTTAACTATCTAAATAACAATAACTACCTTCATCTCGATAATCTGATCCTTAAAAAGATACACCAAAAATAACATAATAAGAATAATAAAAACAATAGGATATCCCAAAATAAATTGATATTCCTAGAAAAATAGATCCTATTACAAAGAATTCACCTTTAATGCAAAAAAAAGAGATATCAAAAGTAACTCCACCATAGAAAGAAATCAAAAAGCAATCACCATAATAGTAATATCCTTCAAGACCCAACAGTGATTAAGAAAAATAATAAAGAAGTGAGCCATGCAGATTTGATGCCTAGGAGTAAAAGAAGCATTCAAACAGTAGCGAATAACCAAAAAATTAATAAAAAATAGATTAACCAAGGTTAAATTCTATTGTATTTAATTAGACCTCCAACAGCTCCAAAAGAAAAACAAAAACCTTAAGTAGTTCATTAAAGACCATAAAGTTCAAAGCCATAAATTTAAGAGTAAAAAGTAGTTTAGAAAGTGAATATTGAAAAGAAAAGGCCCATAAGTGTAGATAAAGCTCCAATTGCTCAACAATAATAATAAAAGCAATTACAATTAGACTAATAACGTCAAGAAGAAAGAATTCGTTTGTTAAAATAAAAATAATAATAGGAGTAATAAGAGAAAGAAATGAAAGAAAGGAAGGAAAAGGAAAAGAAAGAGAAAGAATTATAAATTTAATAAGAATAATTGCTTGAGAAATAAAGATAATTTGAAAAATAATAATAGTTAGAAAAGTAACAATATATAGAAAAATAATAATAAATAGAAAAATAAAAATAATAATAATAATTATTAGAAAAATAAAAGGAATAAGATCGACTTAAGTAAGAAGAAAAACAGAAAAATATTTAAAATTAATAAAATTCTAAAATAGATATTAATAAGAATGAATAATAAAAATACAATTTGGAAAGATAACCATCATAAAAATCATCACAATTAGACAGTAAATAAAATGAATCCAAGTCATAGTTGAAATCAAAAGCTGACTAATTATAAAAGATTGAAAAGAATGGTAAAGATTTTGCACTTATGCTTAAAGAATTAGAAGGATTGGTATATATATTAAATTAAATTAAGATTAATAATGTTAATAAGGAAATAGATAAATTTCCAAATTAAGGAGGCAAAGAAAATTACTTTGATTTTAGTTCTATTTAGACAATGTAAATGGAGGATAGAGAGGATGATGAAGATGAACCAACAAATTAATTTGATAGGAAACCAAAAAATGTAGGAAAATAAATATCAAAAGAGGAGGAGGAATGTTTAGAGATGTTAAATAAGTAAGACTGGAAAGAATCTACTTTAAAAATCAAACTAGAAAATGCACTTGGAACAGAAAAGATGAACAAAGCAAAAAACATTCTGAAATCAACTGTAATATTATTATTCATGAATAGTTAGAGAAAATGGATTTAGAAACAATGGAATAATAGTATGGACCCAATTATGAGAAATTATTACCATTTTTAACTCTAGAAGAAAGAAAAAAATATGCACCCCTCTTATTTACTTATATTATAGCTGGATGATAGCATTGATTAGTTAATAAATAATATTAAATATTATGAACATAAAATATTCTTTTACAAATAATTAAATATTCAAAAAAATATCTATAAATATGTAAAATTTAATGATAGATCAACCTATTTTTAATATCCTTTTTTATGAACTAAGAAGTTTAAGACAATTTCTTAAAGCTCTATCTTAATAAAACTATTTTATTTCTTTTTTCTACTAAAATTTCAATTTAAAATAAATTCTTATAATTACAAGAGTTAAAAATAAAAATTAAAAAGAAACATATTTAATATATGAATATGTTTAGGGCACATTTTTAATTAGATATTATCATTAAAATTTGACCATAAATTAGACATTTAAGAAATTTTGATGTATTCTTCAGGTTTTTAAGATTCTAGGATACTTATAAGGAAATATAAAGGGAAAGAAATGAATTTAAAAAAGACATAAATAAATGGTTTTATTAATTGAGAATCAAGGAAATTGTAATCTTTAGGGCTTATAGTCTAAGTTAGAAATTTGCCAATATATTCTAATTACACTCATTTTTTTCATTAAATTATTTAAAACACCAGTATGACAGATTTTGCTTTGACAACCTTCAGCAGTAAAGGCAAGTTGTTACAAATTGAATATGCATTAAATGCAGTAGCAAAGGGAGATACAGCTATAGGAATTAAGGCTAAAAATGGTGTTGTTTTGGTAGTGGAGAAGAAATAGTCATCAATTTTGATTGAAGAATCTAGTGTTCAGAAAATAGCTTTGTTGACAGATAATATAGCAGCTACATATGCTGGTTTAGGACCAGATTTTAGAGTGTTATCATAATAAGCAAGAAAATTAGTGAAGAAATATGATTTGAAATATTAAGAGGAAATATTTGTATAAACTTTAAGCAGAGAATTAGCAGAAGTAGATATATAGAATATTATTAGGATGTATAAATAGCTACATAGAGAGGTGGAATAAGACCATTTGGAGTATCTATTCTTATAGCAGGATATGATGAGGAGGGTCCTCATTTGGTGTAACTTGATCCTAGTGGTGCTTATTATAGTTGGAAGGCAACAGCTATAGGTAAACAAGCCAAGAATGCTAAGGCATTTTTAGAAAAGAGATATAATGCTGATATGGAAATTGAAGATGCTATTAATACAGCCTTATTAACATTAAAAGAAGGATTTGAAGGTAAATAACCTTATAAATTTGAAAGGATAAATAACACCTACTAATATTGAAGTTGGAGTGATTAGAGATGATCATGTTTACAGAGTCTTGCCACCATCTTAAGTAAAAGATTATTTGGAAGAATTAGAATGATAATTGATTATGAGATATTTATGAAATATAAATTAATCTTAATATAATTCATTTCTTTAAACACATTGAAAATATTCCTAAAAAGTAGAAAATACAACTAATTGTTGGTAATATTTTGAAGGAATGATGCAATAATAACACTAATAATTAAAATCCAATAATTGCACTTTCAGCCATCTCATTAGGTATTTTCACTTCATATTTCAACCATTAGAAAAATGTATATGTAATTAATACTGGAAAGGATGCTAAATAAACAAAAAAAGAGTTTTCAATTTTATCTGAATAGAATCCAAAATTGAATAAAGACATCATTATTATAAAAACTCCTTTGTATAATTGTAGGTTTTGAATATGAAATTTATAGCGTTCTTGAATGATACCAGATCCAGTTTGACACAATGATCCAAAAACTAAAGCCCAAACAGCTAGGATTCTATCATTACTCATCAGATTCAAAGTGAATCCAAACAAAAACAAAATTGAACTTAGGTTATTTTTGAGTTTAATGCTATGAACAAACAATGATTTAAAATTAAAAACTAGCATAATCACTAATAAATCTATTTTGCGTAGTGCTGCAAATAAAGTAAAATACCCAATGGCATCTTAGATATTTAAAATAATTACTTAAACCACTTATCAAAGCCATCATCAATGCATCATATTAAGATTCGAAAATATATTGGGATCTCTGAGAGTCAAGTATCAAAATAAATCCATATTAGATTGATAATGTTACATAATTTGGTTCTAATTCTTTTAAAATGACCATAATGCCCAAACAACCTATGGCATTAATTGCCATTAATAGTTTTGAAGAATTATTCTGTCCAATTAATGAGTCAAGGTAGTCTATGTTTAACATTTATATAAATTAATTAAATCAATGAGGCTTAGGTTTGTGCCCATCAACATAGAAATTCCTTGTAGCTTTTGGTAATTATATAATAACATTCTCAAATTTCTCATTAACCTATACTTAATATCCTAGCCTAGATGTTTCTGTCAATCCGTAAGCTAAATCTAATAGATCTTCTTCTTCAGGTACAGGCTATGGCAATTTATCATATAGTTATTCTATATTATATTCATTTAAGTATTACTTGGTAAGATTACATAACAAGTAGAACAGGCTAGTGATTATTCACATGCACCTTCTAAATCAACTTCATTTTTATGTGCAATTTATAATAAATTCTATCCAATTGGTGCAATTACTTTTGTTAAGGAATTATCCTTATTTTAAAAAAAGAATGTAACCATTTTTTATGAAGAAGCACCATATTTACTTAAAAGTTTCATCATCAAAATTATAATTATGGTAATTATTACATTAGATTAATTGATTCATTATATATTTTCTACCAATTTTCAAAAATCTTATTATTCTGGATTATTGTATACTTACTTTGCAAGTTGGTCAACTCTTTTCCAAAATTTGTTATGTCTCGTTATTGTTTATAATAGCTAGAAAATATAGAAATCCTTATATTTTAAGTTTAGTTTATTTTCTATTACTTTAAAAAAGCATAATATCTAATTATTATTTATTATTAATATTAACTGCAACTTATGCATAAAATTAATATCTAATGAATCCTTAAAGGAATTCAATGAAATTAAGTTAAAAAATGAAGTACAAAAATAGATAAGCATTTGAATAAGAGAGTAAAATAAAGTAATAAAAATGGGTCCATAAATTATTATTTAATATTATTTCAAGCAAAACTCAATTTATTAATAGAGAATAATCAAAAATAAAAAAATAAAAAAAAATATATAATGATTCTAACATTTTTATGTAAATTTCCTTTTTTTTCTACAGAATTAATTAATAATAAACCTTTCAATTATAAAATTGAAAATTGATAAATTGTAGGTTCAAAAATTTTATCAGTGTGGATCCTATTGTCATATTGAATAGAATTTAAAAAATGACAAGGTAATCAAGAAAATACACAAAGTAAAACTTGATTATAATGTTAAGGACATGAATATTTTGATTTAATTAATACAATAATGGATATTGACTAAATATACATACCATGCAAGAGGGTTTAAATTTAAATGAAGTTCAAACATTAAATTGTTCTAATTATATCAAAAATGTTGTTGTCTAGTATAAAATTATAATAAATGTTGATTCTCTTTTATTTCTGTCTATTATAATGTGATTTTTACTAATTATTTTAATTATTAGATGATCCAGAAAATAGGATAGTTTGGAATTGTGTTTGGAATTATAGTAATTTTGGATATAATCAATTGTATATTGATTAAGGAAATTCCATATATCGTTTGTAATTCTTTGATTTTATTGTTTTGCATAAGTAAATTTGTCCATTCATATAATAAGTACATTGCTTTCTCAAAATAAAAAATAAACAATGTGAAGAGCTCTTATTGTTTTCATTGTTCTTTCACAATGCAGTTTAGATATACTATTATGGAATGAAGACATTGTGGTTTTTAATTTATCTTTAACAAATATTCAAATAAGCAAAACATAATAAAATAATTAAATATTGTAAATTAATTTTATTAGCTATCAGTATCATTATATATTCTATTTAATATGATGGTTGGTTAGATTATGCTTATTTTTAGCAACTCAATAATTGTATTGTTATTTTTATTTATCAAATTTACAATTAAAATAAATAGGATTCAAAAATTGAAAGAGCAGAAAATTTAATCATTTAAGAAATTAAAAAATTAATAATTTTTAAAATATTTGATCAACAATTTAAAGAACTTTCTAAGACTCTATCCAATAATTATATCCAAATAACTCAAAATTAATAAGATGAAAATCAACACTTCCAAATCAAGGCTTATTAAGATAAAGAAGTAGCCTGTACACCATAAAATCAATATGATTTGAAACCAATCTTAATATTTAATGATTATTAAGGTTTTATTGAGCATATTCATAATTTAAAGAATTTAGATTCTTAAATGTGTTATCATTATGTTGCTACATAAAATAATGTAGTAAAGAAAATTAAAACTAAATATAAAGTGTTATATAAAGAGCTTGGAAAATAAGATTTATTGATAATTGCATTAATTCGAATTGATAATTTCACAGAGAAATAAATGATTTTGAAGTTCAATAAGTTTAAAAAATACTTTTATGATATTTTTGCACACAAATTAAAAACACCCTTAAATGCTTCTTTAGGCTTTCTATCATCTGCTTACAATTTTACAGAGATGGACAATACTATTAAATAAAATTATATTAAACCAGCATATATTAACTCTAAATTGTAATATTTTTAAATATCCGATCTTTTGGAATTCCTAAATCCATAATGTGATTAAACCAGAATATAATATTGTAATATTAATATGAGATCATTCTTGTATACACTTAATGAATTAATTGAATCTTAATGTTAAAATAAGAAAATTCTATTTTAAGTTTATGTAGAAAGAGTTCCCCTAAACAATATTGAGAAGTAAATTCATAAAATTATCATTTTTATAGTTTTTACATTTCATCTGATCTACTTAAATTAGAGAGAATTCTATACAATTTACTTAATCTAACTTATAGACACACTCCATAAAATGGTTAAATTAATTTAAATCTATATATCGACAAATTGAATTCCTAGATTATTTTTATTGTAAATGGTAGTGAATTTTTATTTAATAATGAAGAATTATAAAAGATAAATGAATGGATCAAATCTGAAGTGGAATTTTAATTTAAAAAAAAATCAATAGCACTTAAAAAGGAGATTAAATTATCCTTAGAAATAACAAATCATTTAATTAATATATTAAGTGATTATGAATAACATCTTGAAATTTCTTCTACTAATAATGGTACTGAATTCAAATTCAAATTAATCCTGAAAGATAATAAAACAACAGATGGATCATAGGAATAGTTCACAATTGGTTTTATGCTAAAACAAAAGAGTAACAAAAGTGTTAGAAGTGGGTCTACTATATAAAAAACTCGTAAATCTATGTTTATTTAACTTGATTCAATATCCCCTTTAAATTCTTACAAAGTAATCGATGAACCAACTGCAAACACACCAATTATTACTCCAATTAATGAGTCAAAAGTCTACAAAAGTCATTATACTTTAAAAAGAATAAGGTCATCTTTTGCTAATAGAGGGATAATGGATTATGATAAGAAAATCTTGATTGTTGATGATGAACCATTCAATCATGACATATTAATTTTAATGATGAAAAATATGGGATATAATGAATTCTTAAAAGCATTTAATGGACAATAAGCAATTGATTTAATTAAGGAGAAAGAAGAGGAAATATCAATAATTATAATGGATTTAGATATGCCTATTATGGGAGGAATTGAAGTAATTTAGTATAATTATTATAAAGGCTACAAAAATTTTAGTAGAAATGATGTTGGATTAAAATTTAGTTTATATCCCAATAATAGGTTGCACTGCTCATGATGATAAAGAAACTATGGACAAATGCATATAGGCTGGGATGCTCTATGTGGTTGTAAAACCAGTATTTATGAAAACTCTAAGGGATGCTTTCTAATAAATAACTAATATTGATGATACAAGAAAACGATCATTATTGTGTCTCACTTCTTAATTATAAATTTGATTTAAATATTATTATTATTTATAATACTAAAAATGATTAAACAAATAGAAAATAATGTGATGCTAATTATCCTACTACAATTAATTTCCATTCCATTTTCAATTATTGAACAAAAATATTATTTGTTAATTTTGAATTTGATTGAAGTTTCATTGATTATAGGTATACAATAAATATTTTATGTTAAGTACATTTAATCACTATAAAATTAGACTGTTTTATTTTTCATTCAAAAGTGATTCTATCATTATTTCTATTAGTGAAATCATTAGCTATATTTGGATAAACAGATATTTGGATTGTTATATATATATACAACATAAATAAAGAAATTGTGATTCTCAATTAATTTGCAGTAGTTTCTATGTTTATTATATGTATATGTCAATTTAATAGTGTGAATATTAAATCATATTAATAAACTATTATAGAGTTAGGAGTTTTATATTTGTTTGATCTCTATTTACAGTATAAAAATTATAAAAAAGGAGAAAATTAAAATTCAAATGAGTTTTTTCAGCAATTTAATATTAATCATTAAGAAATTAAAAAACATTACAGCATACCAAAATAACTAAATGTGAGCCATCATAATAAAGAGAAGAATACAATTTTGATGAATTAAAGCTATATAAATGAAGCTCACTATTAAATATATTAAGCTTCAGATTCAATTCCTAGTCTAAAAGATATACTTTATCCTGAATGGAAGAAAACATATTTATGTTATTCAACAGAAGAATTGCTATAGATTTATGATAAGGAAAATTCCAATTTATTTTATATCTTATATATAACTACAGAAAGAAACAGTAAAGAAATATATAGAGTGCAAATCACAAGAAATAAGGTTCAAGATTATATCTTAAACTATACCAAATTGGATAGTCTTTTGTATTATAAGTTAAAAGGATCAAAACGAAGATTTAGACAACATTTATCTTAAATCTTCTGTCATAAACTCAAAACTCCATTAAATTAAGCATTGGCTAAGATAACATCAATGCTTACTGATGCAAATGTGCTTCCATATCAAAAGTTGATACTCTCTCAAATCTATATTTAATAAAAATGTCAATTGTATAGTATTTTGGATTTTCTAGACTATGTTAATTCAGATGCTATGACATTTCAACCTTCTCGTATAACATTAAATCAAATTATTTAAAACTTGAGGGATCTAATTAGAGAATAATGTAAGGCTAAATCAATAGAACTGAATATTATTATAGAAAAATAGTAATATAAAGATTATAAAGGGTATAATAATTGAAATATTGTAGAATTATTTATTTATATACTGATTCATTAAAGTTGGAAAGAGTTCTATATAATTTATTAAATAATGCATATAGACATTCTAATTAAAATGGAATAATTCATTTAATAGTGGAATAAATTTAAGGAACATTGGATTTCAGTATAAAAAATTCTGGAATAGGAATGTCTAAGGAAATGATGATGGATTATAATTTATAGTTTTAATATCATCAAAATCTTTTAAATTCAATTAAACGATTTTGGAATCACAAATTAGGAACAACCTTATTTATAACTAATAAATTAGTACATTTATTAAATGGAAATAAGGGTCATTTAGAAATTCTTAAATAGAATGAGTCTGAGTTTAAGTTTTCTATCTTATAAGAATTAAATATAAATAGAGGAGTATCAGAGTTAATGTTAGGTAGTTTAAGTTCTGATAGATCAGAAATAAATATATTAATAAATTAGTAAGATCAAATGGATGAAATTTAAGAAGAGAATGAGTAAGTAGGAAATGAACCAAAAAGTTAGTAAATAAAAATAGAATAATTGAAGCATATAAGAAATGTGAAATAAAATATTGTCCAAGTTTAATCTTAAACTTAGAGTAAACATTCATTAATCTAAAATAAAAGATCTTCATCAATTTTTGATGTGAATTCATTTCTAAAATAATTTAGTTTTAAAGATCTTGGAGTAGATTCAAATTAAGAATTAATTGTAGATAAAGATTAATATATTATGATTGTAGATGATGAACCATTCAATCATGATACTTTAATTATTATGTTGGAAAGAATTGGATATATTAATTTTATTCATGCTTATGATGGTAGAGAATGTATATTTAAGACACAAGAAAACCATTAAAAAATAAAATTAATTTTTATGGATTTGGATATGCCCATTTTAAATGGATTTAAGTAATAAATAAATATCAATTAAGAGCCACATCAGCACTTAATGAACTAATGAACACTAACTAAATTTAGAAAATTCCTATTATAGCATGCACAGCTCATGATGATTATGATACAGAGACATAATGTAAAGCTCTTGGTATGCTAGATATTATAATTAAACCAGTCTTTATAAAATAACTCTAAACTGTAATTAAAAATATTCCTAAAACTTTTTGACACTTCTCATAATATTAATAATTATCATATATATATATATAATATATTATCAAATATTCAAAATATCATTTGCATTTGACATATATTGGACTACTTGTTGGTTATTTTATACCTACAACAAAATGTTTTAATTATATTGAATTGCATAATTCTTCATCAATTTCAGAACCTTCTGATGTACCATCTTCGAAACTAATTTTTCTGCTTGAATTTACTCCTTTAGATGGTGAACGAACACTCCTCCTTTAAATCAAAATAGATCTTAATTTTATTATTGGCTTAGAACATTAATGATGAGAATTCATACGACTGCTTTTTTCAACTTATTAAAAGAGAGATATCATATAATCATAATCTGGATCTTCTTCAAATTGTAATCCTTTTACATAATCCATAAAAATTGATAATTAATTTGGCAATCCAAACAATCCATCTAATTATAATGACTTTTTCATTTTCTTTATCCTAGAATATCTAATTTCTTTTTCTTAATCACAAATATGTGACCAAGGCAAATCACCTTAATGTAAATAAATGAGCATATAGCCTAAAGATTCGAGATCATCTCTTCTAGATTACTCTATACCTTTCAATGCATTAATCGAAGCATATCTAGCAGTGCCAATCATTCCCTTATTTTCTCTGTAATTAATATGATTCCCATTAATTATGTATTTTTTTGATAATCCGAAATCTATCAAATTTATTTTCCCTTAATTCATTACAAAGTTTTCTGGTTTAATATCTCTATGAATTACTCCTTCCGAATGGAGCTCTTTCAAAAGGTACAATATTTCTAATCCAATTGGTAAGATCTTATTGAAAATACCTTTACTTTAACGAATTTATTCTAAGTTTTCTCCCATCAAATTCATCACAAAATATGTATTATGTAAATCAGAACCTGCTGCAAATAATTATGTAAATCCTAAAATAATAACATTATTAATTCACACCTTTCTTGCCAATAAGTTATTTCAAAATTAATATTTCCCTTAATAGCAACTTTTTTTCCTTTTTCATTGAATTTTTGACTAGTTTACAAGCATATATCTATCCACTAGAAATATGTCTGACTTTCCATATGTAACCAAATGCCCTATTTTATTTGATAATTTTTACCCTTAACCTAATTTATCGAGAAATTAATAGGAAGAAGAAGCAGGTTACTTCAATGATTTTTGAATGGGAATCATTTATTTTTGATATCTATTATTTTAAAAACTATTATAAATTAAATTTTCTTCACAATAATATATGATGATGATTATAATTATGATAAGTCTTTTATTAATGTTCCTCAATCTTTTTATAGTAATTTTATTCCAGATTAGTTCCTTTCTTATAAATATAAAATAAAAGAGAAGCCAAGAAAATTGGAAACATAAAAGCTATGATTTCTAGAAGAACAAAAGAATAAACAACTAAAATCATATTGATAATATGTATCAAAGGGAAAATTTGATTTTGTTCTCTTCTTATCCATCTTCTGAAAAAAATAATTGTCTCTTAATTGCATTTAATTCTTAATCATTAAAGTTATAGGAACAATTCTTTCTTTTCTTTGGTGCTTAAGGCAATATTAATTATTTCTGCTTTTTCTCTGGAGTTCTTGAATTCATGATAAAAATTAATAAATATAATGAATTTATAATTTTTTCATATCCATAATTTTGGTTTGCTTAGCTTGAAATCTTTGCTACTAATGTTGAACATCTATTATTTATAATTATCCAATATTTTTGAATAGTTGATATCAAAAGCTATTCTTAAATAATTAAAAGAAATATATGTAAATATTGTTAAATTCTTAATTTGGTGAACTCTCTTGAAAATATTTAATGATAAAACAATAATTAAAAAATATAAATAACTTAATTATTAGATTAAGCTTCATGAATTATTTATGATATTCAATTTTCCATATTAATTTATATAATAAAAATATCAAATTCATTTTAATGTACTTTCTATTTTCTATAGAATGTTCTTTATTGACTTTTATTTTCAATTATAGCCACCATCAACATTTATTTAATTTAAACTATTCTACAATTCTACAATATTGTTGATTTTGTTTAATTAGAATATATGATAATCATACAATGAAGGAATCACTATCAAAAACTGATCTTTTTTATAAACCTTTATTATAAAATGAACAGGATTAATTAATCAACCATATAATTATTTAGAGTTCCTTAGAGAAAATTATAAATCAGATACTTCTAAATTTCATTAGATGTTATTCAAATATATTATGAATATTATCTAATTGATCTATATCCTTTAAGAATATCAGTAAATTATAAAAGAATATCTTACATAAGATAAAAATATGTATTTATATATGTAATCTAATTGATATATGAATTAAAAAACATTATTAATTTTGGATAAATCAATTATCAAATAAATTCTGATGGTCGTCGTTGTCATTAATTACTTTTTTATTTATATACATATTTACCATCTTTTTTCTCGCTTACTTGATTTTAAATTTAATCTTCAAAATCTATTTAGTCGTTATCTAATTGTTATTTTACAGCAGATTCAATTACCTATTATGGTAATGCTTCTTATTCGATGCTTTGAGAAACAACTTATTTTGGTTGAGGCTACATATTAATCTATTTTAATACTTGTGGTGGGATTAATTCTGAAGAAATATTATATTAGCCTGATCTTTCATAAATAATTCCAGTTTCTTCTGCTTAAGCCAAAAAGTTATGAACAGTTTATTCTTCAACATCGTTTGTATAGAACATACTAAGGTTGTTTGTAATATCCTTCAATGCTGCAGATGTTCCAAATGAAGCTATAACATTAATTACATTTTATTGTAATTAATTTGGGAATTATTAATTAGGAGCTTCAGGGTAATAGAGTTTATCTATACTCAAATAATTAAGTACTAAATCTTTCCTTTGTAACTTTTGGCTTTTTGTCTTATTGTTATTTTTTTCCTTTTTTAATTGGAGATTGAGGAGGTGATGAATGTTATTCTGCTGGTTCATCATTAACTTTTGTTTTTTTAACCTTTTTAGTTTTCTTATCTACAACATCTACTTATTTGACTTAGTCTTATTTGGTTGATTTTCCCTTTGGCATGAAACTTTTCTTGATGATATAATTTAAATATTAACTAAAAGCGGCAAATATTTGTATAGATTATAATCTTATTTATAATTGAATTGGCCAATAATATTGTAGATAATGAGTGATCAGAAAAATACTAACATACCATAAAATAATAATCAAACAGACGATCCTAATTATGCATTACAAATGTAGATTATAGCATTTTAAGATTAAACCATTAATAATTTAAAAAATATTATCATTGAAAAAGATTCTGAACTTTAAGTATGATCAATATATTTAATTAGAAAAAAAATCAAGAAAATGTTCAATTAAGATAACAGATACAAATGATGGAAAAATAATATTCTCAATAACAAATGTCATAATAATAAGAAAATTCAAATATTTCAAATTTACAATCTCAACATTAGAAAGTCTTAGATGAACTGAAGAAATTAAAAGTGATATTCAATCAGAATTCAAATCCTGATATAGTTATGGAATCACTTTAAATTAAGTAATTATGAATTTGATATATATCTATAGAGAATAATTAGTAGTAATTTAACAATAAAAAAATAAACTTGAAATTGAATTAAAAGTATAAAATATAGTAAATTACTAGGAAGCATAAACTAGAATGATTCAATCTTAAGGAATTATTTAGGAACTATAAAGAGAAAACTATTAATTAAAATAATTTTCAATGTCATCCTTTTCTAATACTTCTTCAATTCAATAACCCTCTATTAGTTAGAGTTAATTCTTATAATAATAATAATAATAATACCCTTCTAAGTAGTTTAATAATATTATATTTTATTAAGTTCAAACAACGAAGAAAATTAAAGAAATTTAAGAAAAATGTAGTTAAAAAATGAATTGAGATAAATACCTACCTAAAATAGAACATAAGCATAATAAAGAAGAATCTAATAAATTGAAGATGAATTAAATTACTTAGAATAATTTTGATATATGAATTATAAGACTATAAATTGTATTAATCAGAATAATTAGTTTTTTAATTTATTAAAATAAAATGAGCAATGATTATAATTATATGTTTAAGTACATTGTAGTAGGAGACACAAGTAAAGAAAATGAATAAACCTATAAAAGATGTTGGAAAATCTTGTCTACTGTTACAATTTACAGAAAACAAATTTTGTGATCATACAGAGAGTACAGTAGGAGTGGAGTTTGGCTATAAAACAATAAAATTAAATGATTAATTGATAAAGCTTTAGATTTGGGATACAGTAAAATATTAAATTAGAATTTAAATAGGCAGGTTAAGATTCATTCAAATCGATCACAAGATCTTATTATAGAGGAGCAATTGGAGGATTACTTGTATTTGATTTTAGTAGAAGATCATCATTTGAAGATATAAAAAAGTGGTTAAAAGAAATAAAAACTTTTTCTTGTGATAAGATTGAATTAGTACTTGTTGGCAATAAATCAGATATACCGAGAAAAGATGTAACAATTGAAGAAGTAGAAGAATATGCATAATAAGAGAAACTAGATTTTTATGAAACTTCAGCTAAAACAGGTAAAAATGTAGATGTTGTCTTTGAAAGTGTAGCTAATAAAATTTTAAGAAAAATCGAAACAAAATAAATTAATTTAGATGATTAAGTAAATTAATTAATAAATATAGATGTTAGGAATTAAGGTAAATTTTAATGGAAAAATGAAAAAAAAAAATAAATCTCAAAATAATCTATCTCCATATTACAATATAACATTAAATGGAAAATAAAGTGAATCAGAAAAGAATGATAAAAAAAGTTGTTGTTGATATTTTTTTAATTTTTGTAAATTTTTGATATTTTTATTTATTATGATGTAAATACTTCTTATGAAAGTTTATTTTAGTAAAATTATTGTTTAATTAAATATAATAGCAATCTTATTAATATCTTACCATTAAAGATTTCTGATTATTTTATTTTCTTAATTCATATTCCATAATATAATTAACAATCTTTATTATACCAAAGGCAATCATTGTGCAAACAATCAAATTAAAGTAATTCTTAACTAAATTCTTAGGATTTGATTCTGTAAAATGAAGTTATTCAACTTAACCAATCAAACTATTTTGTTTATCAAATATTGTATAATATTTTCTCATAAAAGGACTACCTAAAATCATTAATTAATCATTATGAGATCGAATATTTGATATCAATATATAACATATAATGTTCATGATTATTTGTATGAACTTAGAATTAAGGTTCCAAAATAAATTCTTAATTACTAGAAAGATCTTGATTGAATGAAAATTCAGAAATATCATTTGTAGGACAAGAACATTTAATTATATCTGTCCAACACAGATTTAAAATTCTTTTTGTAAATTAACTCAATCAACAAAGAACTTCCAAAATCAATTATTGCATAATTTATCAATACCTAAAATTCCATTCATATCTATTATTTAAGAATAAATAATCCATTCGTCATCAAGATATAATATATCTTATTTCTTTATTAAATAAACTCTCATCATAACCTCCAAATGCAATAGAAGATTAACGATTAGAGTTTTCAAAATTATAATAAAACCTAATTGGCCATTCTATAAAAGAATGATTAGATTATTATTATAATCCTACTATTCTCCTTCATATGTTGCTCCTACTATTCCTGCTACTTCATCAACTAAAATAAATTGAGATTCATCTAAGTGTTCATTTATGGAGAACATACCTAAACATTTAACTCCTGTTAATGCCCCCAATATGAAATGTTATTGATGCTTATTCCAATGATGGAATACATGTTAGTTATTCACACACAATTCCTATTTAATTTTTATTACATCTTTAACATTTTACACTTGGTAATCACATCTATGATAAACCTGTATCAAATATAACTTTAAATCTATTCATAATTATAATATTTACTTTAATATTAAGTCTTTAGAGAGAACTCTAATTTGACCTACATATCAATAATTATAAAAGTTTTGTAATCTCATGGTATTATTTGTTTCTTATTATGCTGAGTTGATATCAATTAAGAAAGAAGATTTGTACACTTATTTGGTGTCTTAATATATAGTATATTTGGCTAAATCAAAGTGAATAAATGTAACACTAATTAACAATTAAACTATTATCATATATAAATTATATACAAATCATTATAACATTCTATATTAGGTTTAAGGTTTAGAAATTAGTAACAATAAACTTAATTTAAATCTTCTGTTCTTATCTAATTTAACAAATGTTCTTCTTCTTTCATTTACAGTCACATCTTTCAAAAATTCCAATTAAAATTTACTCATTCTTTCCATCAATATTACATATTACATTTTATATTCAGGTATTCTATTATTATTTTTATGATTCATACTTATTTTTATTAAACATTTCAATTACATAATTACTTTAATAGAATCTTGAAGCTTATGGAGTAGTTGGTTATTTAATCAATTTTAACTCAGGAATCTTTTATTCTCTTATAAATTAAGGTAATTTATTTTATAAACTATTGTTCTTTCTATGTAATCTCAAGGAATTTTGATTATGTTTAGAATTGAACTAGAATGATTATTTAAATTCGCTTTAACTAGCTAATAAAGTAGATTAAATTAATTCTGTATTTTCAGGAGTACCTCCTAAAAGATTCTTTAATTTTAGTCTTGTTGCAGGTAGTTAATTATCATATAAACTACTTGTATTTGAAATTGAGTTCTTACTAAGAAAGTGGTGACTACTTTTTGGAGAATTAAAGATACTGGATGCATCACTTTTTCTTTTTCTATGATAAGATTCACTTGATATTAATCTACCCATACTATCCCTTTCATTGATGAAGGGTACAAATGTTTGTTTTTTTTCAATTAACTGATTAAGTGGATGTTCATTGTTTGTTATTGAATCCATGATCAAAGCTCTTTTAACTGCTTCGGTTTTATGTAATGCTGGTAGTTATCTGTCTTTATAATACACACAATAATCTAATAAATTTTCAGAAGGATGCTTTTTCATTATTTATATTTTTGTAATTAATAATGAGTTACGAAACATGTGATTTATAAACAGATTCAAGATATCCTTTTGATCCAAGAGCAAATGCTTTTGAGTTAATCAAAATGGAGACTATTAGAAGGAAATAGCATCCTCTAATTTTGATAACAAAAGTTAAATCTAATGGAGTTCATTATTTTATAGGTCCATCAAAATCTTATTCTAATGAATATCCAATTGAATTGTAACCATATATTACTAAGGATGATTTTGAAGCCTTTATAAATGAAGTAAATAATGCTATCTTAAAATATTGGCCTTGCTTTTTCACATTTATTTTGGCATTTACTTTTTCAATAGTCACTTGTTTTTTAAGTTTGTATTTACCTAGAGTTTGTATTGAAGATGTTTAAAGATTTTTAGGATATGTTTTAGAGAGATGGAATGAGACTTGGGAAGAAAAGAGGATTAAAGTGGAATACAAAAGGAACTTCCTAAATAGTGAATTAATATTTTATAAATTATGAAATGTTCTATTTATATATATTATTAATATAGATCATTGATAAATGAGAATTTAGAATTATTATTTAATGAATATTGTATAACTGGAAAGTATAATTACTTTTGATTAAATTTGAGATTCAATTAGACTTAATTATGTTTAATAAATAAATGAGTAAATTATAGGAATCAAATACATTTGAAAATAACAAAAAATATAAAATAAAAACAGAGCGTAGTACTTTAATGGCATCTCCAAAGAATAAGGAATTCGATGTTTAAGAAGATTTAGTAAAGAAATTGAGTGAGAATTATAAGAATTTATAAAAAGAAATAGAAAAACTACATTCAGTTGTAGAAAATAAAGAAGATTAAATACGAAAATTGCAAGATTTAGTAAAACTATAATAGAAGGAGATTGATAGATTGACTCATATTAATGAATATTTAATGCAAGCCAATTAAACTAAATTGAGTATCTTAAGAGATGAGAGATAATCAAATTAAGGAAGTAAATCAAATGTAAAAATAAAGAATCATAAATCATTAATGCCTTTAGAGAAAAAGAGTAATAAATAGTCAGAAGATAATACATAAACAATTAAATTATTTAGAAGATAAACATTTCGTAATCCTACATTAATGAAATTTCATTAGGAAGAAGGAGATACATTTAAAAGTGAAAGAAATACATCAGGATCATCTAATTTTTATGATATTCTACAATAAGAGGATTGTTTTAGAACAAATGCTATTTTAAATATTTAATTATGTACTAAAGAATTTGACTTATAATAGCTGATGAAGATGCAACTGCTTAATATAATCAAGATGGAACTGTTTCATTGATGAAAGTACTTTTAGATTCTGAAGAGATCTTTAGTGAAATAATCTAATCAATATCTGCCTAAAAATTATCATTTCTATTTGATAAATTTAAGAGAGTAATGTCAGATCATTAATAATTATTTATTTTAGTATTAAGATTGAAAAAGATTGTTACTGGAGCATTATAAATGAATACATCTGTTCTTTTAGATGATGCATTATAAAATATTATAGATAAATGTGTTGATTGTTTAGAATGTGATAGAGCATCATGTTTTATAGTAGATTAAGCAAAAAAAGAATTATGGACTAGAGTAGCCAAAGGTACATCTACAACTATTCGATTATAAATGGGTTAAGGATTAGCAGGTTTTGTTGCTTAGAATCATACAATATTAAATATTGAAGATGCTTATAGAGATTAAAGATTTAATACATAATAAGATGCAAAGAATAATTATAAAACTAAAACACTTTTGGTTTCACCTATTTTAGATGGTGACAAATGTGTTGGAGTACTTTAATGTGTTAATAAGACTAACGGTTTCTTTACTAAAGCTGATGAAGCTTTATTATAGATTATGGCTGAATTTAGTAAAAGTGTTCTTAAGAATGCTTTGAATCATGATGCCTAGATGTTGATTTAAAATAAACTTAGACATATTATTAGAACAGGTATTATTTTATAAGGTTGTCTATTCAAAAAAGATAATATATAAGAATTATTACTTTCATCAGAAGAGCGTCTTAGATCATTAATGAATGTTGATCAAGCAAAAGTTATATATTGGGATAATAACTTATATCACATCAATAAAGATGGTAAGATGATAGAGACTTAGAATTTAATAGGAATAGTAGGAAAATGTCTTGAAGAATCATAATTAGTGGCAGTAAGTAATTGTTATACAAGTCCAATATTCAATCCAAATATTGATATTGAAACTAATATGCCTATAATTTGTATGCCTTTGAAAACACAAAGTCATTAAATTATAGGTGCTATCCAAGTAGTCAATGTAAAGGGAATTGGAAATATATCATCAAATAGTGATGCAAAGATAAACTCAATCGATCTAGACATGTTAGAGCTCTTTTGTTAGCATTGTGCTTAATCTTTATTGTAATGTAAATTACATACCTAATAATTATGATATTAATTAAAAATATTAAATATTTATGGGAAATTCATAAAAAAATGATTCGAAATTAATCTCCACAATTTGGTTAGGTGTAAATGTAACTAGTAAATCTTAAGTTAGGATGATTGGTCATCTTTAATGAAAGAGAAACTATCTCGTCTTTCTGAAGAATGGGTTGTTCCTTTAATCAAATGTTTAGATAGATATTCTTATAAGGAACAGAAAAAATTTAGAAATAAAGTAAAACTTATTTGTAATCTTTAAATATTATTTCATAGTATCAAAGAAAATGAGAGAAGATTAATATGATGAATTGTTCTACAAAAGTTAAGTATTTTTGTAAATATATTTTAATTTATTATGATTCCATAGAAATAACAATGAATATCTTCGACAAGATTTCCAATTAGGAATCCAAATTTAAGAACTTACAATTTCTACTAATTCTAATTCAAGTAATTATAGTAAATCATAGTATAGTTGGTAAAATTAATGATAATCAATCCATATCATCTAAGATTTAAGACAGTTTATTAATGGAAGATCAAAGCTCATAAGTTTAATAATTTTATGTGTTTATATCTTGTATTAATGATGTTGTAATATGTAATAAACACCCTTTTATATATTTAATGAATTAGTTTAAAGAATGGGCAACTACTTAATTAATAAATATGAAGATTTCTTAAAATAATATCCATTAATTAAAATAGAAACTATAAAAATATTAGAATTCATCAGATCTTTTTTTAAATTTCCTCATTTTTTCATTGAATGAATATTTAGGAGATTTTGGTGACTAGATAAGTGAGGAAAGTACAAATAAATATATCAAAGACAAATAAAATTATTTCAACTTATTTTTAGAACATGTATTAATTTATATATATTTTTAGACATATAATGAAATCTTAATAGATCATCTAATGGATATACTTAAATTAATACATTAAAATAACAAAAATAATTTTATCTAAAAAATAAAACATATGCAATTCGAAATTGAATGTTTTGAGATACCCAAGAAATATCTAATTTATGATAAACCATTCAATTAAGAAATATTATGTTTAAGTGATGTTCAACATTTAAAACGACCTGCAGATATTTTTTACTGTTTGACAAAAACATATTTTATGATCAAGGATCATTTGACTAGATCTGCATCTAATTTTTTGATTTTCCAAGTTACTAATTATGTTATTGTGCATTCTAATATTGAATATTTTCATGCACTTCTCCATTTAATAGAACTCTTCTATTGTAATTCACCTATTTTACATAAATATTAACAATCATTGGAATTCATATAAAATATTATAATTTCTTGAATCATGAGAATAATGATAAATTAAGTAACAAGATTATTTATATAAATTTAATAAATAAATAAAAATGCAATAAAATCTAAAACCTCTACTCATTATCGACTCTAGATACACTCTCTATGACTTAAGACAAAAAAGAATATACAAATATAATCCTGTTCTTTAGAAATCCTTCACATTACTTCAAAAACATTTTCAAATATTAGTAATATTTTGTCACTCTAAACCTAATACTAATGAATTTTTTTATAATGAATTTCAAAAGAATTTTCAAGGTATTGATTAAAAATAACTCTCAATTCAAGAATTAAAAGACATTTCATTTCAAAATCAAGAAATTATTGTAATAACTCATAATTATGAATAATTCATTCTTAATCAGAAATATCAGTTATACTATTTTTCTAGTGTCTCATAACAATTAAATAAAAAAAGATAATTAGAACTTAATTATTATCAAACAAATCCTAAACCAAAATTTCATATATCTCACATTCAATAAGTAATGTCATATTTTTCATAATCTGAAAATCCTTTCTGTATTGGTTATTATTTTTATCCTAAAAAATTCAATGAATTGATATAATTTGATGTATTGATTAGCAATAGTAATTTTAATTACATTCCCATCGACTTTCGATTTTATAATAAATACATACAAATTAATTTATTATTTCATAGAATTATGGATGTCTATAAGAAAAAAGAAATCAATATAAAATAGAATGAAGTAGAATTATGTTAATAGAATTATGATTAATTTATTACTGAAAATTCATAAATACCTGTAATAGATTCAATAGAATGTCTGAAAACATTAATCTAGAGAGATGAACTTAATACGAAATTATAATCTATTTTTATTAGTCCAGAATTCTAACATGCTGTATAGGAACATCACATAAAGATTATGACTCCAGAACAAATTGTTTATGAGAATATTGATTAACCTTAAGATTTGTCAAATCTAAAATATCCACTCATTGTGAAAAGTAAATAAGGAGCGTTGACAGCTAATTGTCATATAATGGCTATAGTAGTAAATGAAAAAGGACTAAGAGAATTGTTTAAACAAGAATAATTTAAGTATCAGATTATTAGTAGATTAGAGGATAATTAATCTTGTAGTAAATTATTAACCATAACAGCATTATATACAAAATATATCAATTAGGAAGTAAAATGATTGTATAAAAACGTAAATCCATCCCGAACATAGAAATTAATAATTTCAAATTTGAAGAAGTAACATTGATATTCATTAACTTTAGGGTTTTTACATTTTTGATACATAAAAAGATTTATTTAAAAATGTTTCAGAGTGTCTGAAATAAGTAGATGAAGGAATTCATGAATGTTCAAATGAAGATTAATTACTTAAATAGATGGAATTATTATCTAAAATAATATCAAAAGAATTTAAATTACATCTCTTTGGTTTTGATATTATTGGGATGAATTGGGAATTCTATATTATTGATATTAATCATTTTCCAGGATATAAAAATGTAAGATATATTACTTAAATATTTTAGGTTGAAAATGCTAGGGAACTGTTTGAATAATTATTTATATAAGTATCAAAAAAGTGAGTATTTGATGGAAAAGAAAATAATTTATTATAAAAAATTTGTAAAATTGATATTTTTGTTTATCAAATTAATTTTGAAAATTCAGGAGCTAAATTTATGATTTCAATTTCTTCATCTTCATTTGATTAATGTGGAATAATTCTTGTATTTCTTTTACTTGGAGTAGTAAGAATATATGAAATTTATTTACTTTATTTTCTAGGACTAATTTATTTTTATGAAGAATTGTAAGATAGTTTTGAGCTATTTTATTTATTATTCTCTCTAGGTTTATATAGATATATCTAATTATAATAAATAATATGTTTTTTTTTTGGGGATTTTGGAGTTTTTGTTGGACTTTTCTTAGTACTCTTTTTATGATTGTTCTTTCTTCCCATTATTTATCTATAAGAATCATTTGGATTACAAGCCCATAATTTAAGTCTTGATTATTGTTATTGTTGAATATCTTCTGGATATGATATTTCAGGTAAATCTTTAATTTCTTATTCAATATCATTATTATCTGATAGTTTTTATTCGATTTATTATTAATTTTAATTTAAGACATTGAAGACTTCTTTTGATATTGGTTATTCATAATACTATTGTAATTACTCACTTTTATCTGTTTAATCTTCTTAGTTGTTAGACTCCAAATAACGTTTTGAACTTGCCTTTGGAAATAGTGACTATTATTCTTATTTCTCCTAAACCTTTGTCATATCCAACATTTTAAATTATACAGGTACAGGTGATAAATTTTAATGAGATATCTTTTCTTTACTCTTCTAATTTATATTGGATTATCTTTTTTGTTGATAGAATCGTTCTTATGATTCACTCATTATTTTTTCATGTGTTGAATATACTTTAGTTAACTTAATCTCATTTAATTCTTTGATTGGAGTCTCTTTACTTGGAGTAGTGTCAGTGCCTCTAAAAGTAAACTTATTTTCTCTTTAAGGTGTAGGATTAAATTTCACAACTGAGTAAGAGAGTGGACTACATAGTGTCTTGGAACGTAATTTGTAGAAGGAAGGAGAAAGGGATCGACAAGCAAATAAAGGCCTTGTCACAACAAATGCAGGGACAGGATGGAATTTGCGATCTATGGAGCTGAAATGTTAACGAATTTATTGAATCTGATATTGCATTGTTTTATATATATTAATGCATACATCAAGAAAAAATCAATATTTCTTAAACAACTTAAATAGAATCAGGTTCTCTTGATAATTTAAATATATAAGTTACCTTTCCCTCTTATATTTAAAGACTCTTTCTACTTATGTTAATCAAAAAATATATACTCAATTATCCTCTTCTAGTTTCAAATTGATTACCTGACTAAATTCATTATTATATTTTATTATTGTTTAAGTGAATTAAATAATGTTGATGTAGATATTCAGATGATTGTAAAATTTACAAATTTCTTGTTAAAAATAAATACTATTTTTAATATATAATATATAATATATAATTTAAATTTTTATATATATATTTATATATACAAAAATGTGTTTAAAATTCTGTATATGAAAATGAAATATGAAATCTATTTATTTATGTATATTTAATTAGTGTTTGAATAGTTTGAATTCATAAAAATATTATTTATAATATAATTATAAAATGAAAACTAAAGAACTTTGGACTTACACAATTGATAAGCCAACTGAGCCAAATTTAAATCTCACAAATCAAGTACTTGCTTGTGCTTTTTTAAAAGGTAAAGTTATATTAGATTATAAATAGATGGAGATGTTGTGGTTGCCGCCGTAGGAAATGCAATACTCTTATTTGATACACAAAAATCGGAAATGCTAAGACCACCTTTAAGAGGACAACACAAAGATACAATCACTTGTTTGGCTGCATCTAAAGATGGAAATAAAATGGTTACAGGTAGTGCAGATAAAACAGTTATTGTCTGGTCATTCAATATCACTAGAGGTGAGAAGATGTTGGATGCAGAAAAATTTTTTTCACATAGCGAAGCCATATAATGTGTTGCCATTAGTCCTTTGATGTATTAAATATTTACAGGTTCAAATTAAGAGTACTCTTTATGGATTCCTGGGATGAGTAATATTGAAAGGTAGAAGTATAAAGATAAAATAATATGTGCTGCTTGGAGTGCTGATGGATAATATGTATCATTTGGGACATTGAGTGGTATTATTGAATTCTTTTAACATTAGGACTGGTTGTAATTACGGATAGATAAGCCCATTAATTGAAGGAGATTTAAACTTAAAAAGGAGGACCAGTATGGTGTATGGAATGGACTCCAATAACATCTGATTATTAATAGTCTCAATTGACAGTTGGTGTATGGATGAATTCATTATATTAATTTGATTGCAATGGATAATAAATTGGTGCTAGAGTTGAATTACCATTTGATCCTTTACATATAAACTATTAATATAATGGTGAATATATGGCAATTGCAGGAAATAATAATAAGATAAATCTATATACAAGAGAAGGAGGATTCTTAATGGAAGCTTGTTCTCTTAATGATTGGATATGGTGTACTAAAATAAAACCAAAATCTACTGTAATTGTTTGTGGTACTAATGATGGTGACATTGTTGTATAAGAATTGCTATCAGAAAATGTTACTGCATTATATGATGATAAATTTGTTTAGAGAGAATAATTAACAGATGCTATCATATTATCTATGATTTCTAATTAGAAGGCAAGAATTAAATGTAAAGAATTAGTCAAAAGAGTTGCCATTTTTAAAGAGAAGGTGGCTATTTTATGTGGTATCAAGGTTTTAATTTATACCTGTGTTATTAAAGGAGATGATTTCATGAAATATAAATAATTCAAGAAATTTTAGAAGAGAGTAGATTGTGAACATTTCTAATTAGCATCATCTAATGTTTTGATTGGAGCAGGGTAAAAATTAATTGCATTCAATTTTAATGGAGATATGGATAAGACATGGAGTTTTGAATCTCCTATTACAGTAGTTTCTTGTTAAGGTGGACCATCTAAGAGAGAGTTAGTTTTGGTTGGATTAGAAAATGGTGGGATCTATAAAATCTATTTGGATAATTCATTTCCAATTTAAATTCATAAGGTTAATACACCTATAAAATATTTGACTATGTCTTAAACAAAAAGAAAATTGGCATTAATAGATGGAAATTAGAATTTATAAGTATTAGATACTATAAGTAAAGAAGTTTTATTTGGAGAAATGAGTGTTGAAGGTGTTGCTTTTAATCAAGAATTTGAAGATTTGATTGCTTATTCAGGTAAGGGATTATTGTTTTTTAAATGCATTACATTTCCAGCTTTAAATTAAAAGATATCTGGAAATGTTATAGGGTTTAAGGGATGCAAGTTATTCCTTCAACATAATAATTAAGTCTAGACAATTGATATTTAATAAACAGCCAATATGTAAAGATATTTAGAAAAGAAAGATTTTTAGAATGCTTTAAAGATAGCATGTCTTGGTGTAACAGAATAAGATATAAGAGCTTTAGGAATTGAAGCATTGATAGCAGGAGAATTTGAAATAGCAAGAAGAGTATAAAATATTATAATTATTTTTTTTAGTGTTTCTTGAGAAATAAGGATTACTAATTTATTGATTTATTATTAAAATATGAGAAAAAAAATATGGATGCTCAAACATTAAATGAATTAAATGCAGAAGCTTTAGCATATCAAGGAAGATTCATGGATGCTGGTAATTTATTAATTAAAGTTGGATAAGCTGATAGGGCAGTATAATTATTTAAAGAGTTAAGGAGATGGGATGATGCAATAAGTAATTAAATTATGATAAAATAGATTTTGCAAAAAAGGGAGATGTTGCATATAGGGCTGTGACATCTGGAGGAAGAACTGGTACTGGAGTTAGGGCACCAACTTCTTAAGGAAGAACAGGTACAGGAAGGGGTTAAGCAGTAATGCCATAACCACAAGACATAGCACCTCCTAAGATAGAAATGAATATGCTATTAAGAGAATAGGCTGAATGGACAAAAGAATCTGGAGATTGGAAGGCTGCAGCTGAATTATTTGTTACTTGTGGAGAATATAAGAAGGCTATTGAATTGTATGGTTAGAATAAAAATTTGGATGGATTGATTAATGTTTGTAGAATGTTAGATAGATAAGAAAACTCAGATAATATAGTTTTATGTGCTAATTATTTTAAGAAACTAAAACATCATGGAGGTGCTAAAGAAGCTTATCTAAAATTAAATGATTTGAAAAATCTAATGATTTTACATGTAGAATTTTAAAAATGGCAAGAAGCCTTTTAAATTGGAAGATCAAATAAGGAACTTCTTGAAATTGCAAAAGTACCTTATGCTGATTATTTATTACTTAATGATCGTTATGAAGATGCTCTAAAGGCATATAAGAGTGCAGGGAGATTTGATATTACAATGAAAATGACAAAAGATATGGCAAAAAATTGTATAGAAGAATAAAGATATCATGATGCTAGTCAATATTTATGGAATTTAGCCATTGATTGTTTATCTTAAATATAAGATTATTAAAATCCATCAGGAGATGATGTCAAAGCAATCACATAATATAAAGATTATAGTGATTTAGCAGATGTGTATTATGCATATTAAAAGATACACAGTTTTATTTGTGAACCCTTTCAACCTTTATCAGGTGAGTCTTATTTTTTATAAATAATGAATTCTGCTAGATTTATTATATCTAAGTGGAAGAGTGTCTATCAAGGAATTAAAATGAGTTTTGTCTATTATGCTTTAGCCAAATGTGCAGTTTAACTTACATGTTTTAAGACTGCTCGTATATGCTATGAAAAATTGAATGTAAAATAATTATTAAAGTATTTTTAGTAATTCAAAATACCTGCAGAATGGAGTGAAGAAATAGATCTTCAATCTTTATTAGTTAGATCAAAACCATATACAGATGATGAAAATAAATTACCACTCTGTATGAGATGTTAAACTTACAATGTCATAATTAATGTTAATGAACAATTATCCTTATGTAATGCATGTTTACATCCTCTCTTTTGTTCTTTTATTAGTTTCTAAACACTCCCACTTGTTGAGTTTAAAGTTGATAATTCATTATCCAAAGATGATGTGTAAAGATTACTTAATAGTGAAAAAGTATTTATTAATAAGAGACCAGGATAATTATTTCAAGATAAAATAAATGAAATTATTTAATAATAATAAACATCCCAAGATTAATACTTAGTAGTGGAATTAGATGAAGCAACAATACAATCACTTTCTCCAGAAGAAGTATTGATTGTAGATTATAGGTAATATTGTAATACAATTGATGTCAAATATTATAAAAATATGGTTGGAGAATAGCCTATTCATGTTTGTTCTGATTGTGGTAGATTTTTCTATATTGATGAACACGAATTTGAATATGTCTAAAAAAGATGCTGTCCATTTTGTAGAATTTCAGATAAAAAAATACCATAGAAGGATGTTTTTGATATTTGAAATAAAATAATAATTAAAAATAAATTAAATTGATAGAAATGTAAGCTCCTTTCCTTAAAATGACAAATCTTACCTAGAATGATCCAAACACTCCAAAGACAAAATTCCAATCATAACCTGATCCTTTTATGGATCTAATTACTTAAGCCAAGAAAAGAGATATATAGAGAAAAGAAGAATGTTTAAATAGGAAGAATTTGATTAATAAGAATTTAAGCAATGTAAAATAACCTTGAAATTTCATATTATCATTTTCTATAATCAATTTTTCAATTTCATTTCATTTCATAACATTTTCTATTAACATTTTCTTTATATAATTTTAATAACAATATTTAAGAAACATTATAGTTTTATTGAAGATAAAGCTGACAAATCTAATTTGTTTATTAAAAACTCTTTGATCAACATTATATAAATAATAATAGTCAGCTTTCTGAAATCTATTCAATTTATTTGCTTTTTATATTAATATTAATATTTAATTTATTAGAGTTAATCATATTTTAATTTATTTCTAATATAAAACAATACAAAACGATTAAGTATTTAGTATTTTCTAAAATCTGTATTATTATATTTTTTTTTGAATTTTAAATTTAATTTATTAAGTTTCATTGATCTAAATATAAAAAATTCAATTTATTAAGAATTTATTGATATAGTAATCCTTAATGATCAAATTTAAATAAATAGAAAAAGACTAACTTACATAATTTTTCTTAAATTAGATAATGAGACTTTTATTTGAAAATCTGACTATTTAATTATTAATTAATACGCAATGATTAATTGTGAATATATATTAAAAAATAAAACATATTTATATAAATGTATTAGTATCTTCTAAGTATTGTTTTCTCTTTAAATCACTCAAGATATCTAATTACAAAGTCATTTATAATATTATATCCTATCTAACTAGATCTTTAGGTCTTATAAACAATATCCATAATAATTTGACAATTACTTTTAAACAGATAAGAAAAATACTTTTTATCAGTATTAAATATTTTCTTTACATAACCACTCAGTAAATATTTTATTTTGGAAATATATATATAAAGCCAACAAACACTATTTTTGAATTAAATTAATATTGTTTAATTATTTAATGGGAGTTTGCAGTTCATAAAAAAAGTGTGAAAGCAAGAACAGCTCCAAGGATAATTTTAATCCAGTTTTAATCAAGACTGCTGAAGTTCAATAAACCCAAAGAGAAATCCTTCCTACCTAAAACGATTAGAGGATAAATTAAAACCAAACCGTCAAAAGACAATTGAAAAAGTCCGGGACTTTGAGCTATTTTGAATATAAACAAGATAAAACTTCAATTGATATACCCTTAAGTAAAATATAGTATATATAATATTTAGGAAGTAGCAGGAAAGTAATTTAAAAGGTACTTTAATTGAAAATTAAAGTCACTGACGCAATTGCTTCAAAAGATTATTCTGTATATAAGGGGAAGCTCAATATAGCCAATAAATCAACTCACCGTATTATGTAACATAACAGTGATGGATAATTAGTCATTATGGAATAATTACCATATGATTAAGATGGAAAGGATTATATAGAGTGGCTCTAAAAAACCAATTTAGTAATTATTATTTCTAATTGTGATTATAGGAATTTTACCATATTGGGAAGATTTATGAAATCTTTATCTGTGGGAAACAATTTTAGATAATTAGTGAATATTGTTCTGGAGGTACATTATCTGATTTATTGCATTTCAATTTATCAGAATAGGTAGTTAGTAATATTCTGGATTAAATATTTGAAATCATTAATTTCCTTCACTAAAATAAGTTAACTCACAATAAGTTGACAATAGATAGTTTTTCTTTTTATTACGATTTGTAAAATTATTTGATTAAGTTAACTGATATAAGAAGTTTACATAAACCTTAAAGAGAACAATAACTTCAATAAATTTAGTATACATCTCCTTATGCTCTAACCTCTCATCATCCTCACAAATCAAATGACATCTGGTCATTAGGAATTATTGCTTATTAACTAATGACTAGAAATTTTGTTTATGAAGGAGATCAAGATTTGACAAATATACAAGAAGTTAAATAGGCAATCTTAAAATGGACAACAAAATAGGATCTAAAAGATGAATTATCTGAAAGTTTTGAGAATCTAATTTTTCAAATGCTTAATCCTGACAAAAATGCTAGAATTACTATAGAAGAATGTCAGAAACATAAATTTATTGTAGATCATTAGACTAAAAGCTTAAATTGTTATTTCAAACATTCTTTTACTTAAGATTTTAGTGGTAATTTAGAGAAATGGTTTATGATTTATCTTTTAAATAACTATGAACATTCTCATTATCATGTAGCACATAGAATTTTTGATTTGTTAGATAAAGATAAAGATAAGATATTGAATGTAACAGAATTATAAGACTTCTAAAGAAAACTTAAATAAGCATAAGGATAGGAATTGAACATTAAAGTTATATAGAATTTAATAGATAAGAATATTGAATTAGGATTATAAGATTTTATTTTGATGATATCTAATAAATCTATATACATAACTCATCATAATATTGATCATAGTTTTAAGAAATTATCTAATAAAAATTAGGAAATTACTGTAAAATCTTTATCAAAAATACTCAATATTTCAGAAGAAGAATTAACAGAGGAATTTTAAAATCATTAATTGTTTTATGAGGTATTATTCAATATTCTATATAGAATTATTGTATTCCTTTAGAATTTACATAATATGAGTCGATTTTGAATTAGATCGTGGTAGTTTAAAATGAATTTTAATGAAATTTAATTGATTATATCATTAATAAAAATGCTAAATTTGTTCAATTCTTTAGAAAACACTCCAAAAGTTCCATTCTAATTAAGAAGATATCGCCCTTCCTTAACAATTCAGAGTGAACCAAAAAATTAAATAACTAGATAACATACAATTTAAGATCTTTTAAACTTCAAATTGTCTGGAAATATTACCTCAACTTAAACAACAATACAAAGAAAATTTAGTATTAGACCTTCAATTAAATTAAATAAAATTACTCCTTTTGTGACAGAATCAGGAGAAAATTGTACACCTCTTATAAAGAGAACTATCTCTTTGGAAAGCTCCAAGAAAGTTGACTTTCACCCTTCAGTCTTGGTAATTTATTCAGAGAATGGAATTAAGAAAAGAGAAAAGTTAATTGATGAATTCAAAGTTAAAAGAAGAGGCACCCGAAAAAACTGTATAATAATTTAAAAAAAATGAGTATCCAAAATAAACCGATTTGATGATAATATTGAGTATAGATTAAACAAATCAAATATATAATCTATCATACTTTATTTAAAGTAATAATTTATGATAAACAATTAATTTAATCATAATTTTATCAAGATTCTAATTCTAAGACAATATATATATTCTTTTTACAACCATTTTTAATATTAACTTTCACAATTTTTTACCATGACTTACTTTCAATTTCATCCTTTAATATGTTTTATCTATATTTTCATCACTCAATAATTAAAATCTATATGATATCATTGACAATTCAATTCAATTTCTATTTATCATATAATACAATCCAGTAGAATTAAAGAAGTTTCTGATGCATTCCTAAGGATCTTAATTTCTGTAAATTATAACATCACTTATATATTACAAGATTGAAATAGTTTGATCTTTCAAATTGTACAACATGTATCTTTTAATTGATTGTAATATAATAAATCTACTTACAGAAAACTATTCATTTTACAGAATTAAGCCTTTTCAGAAAGCACTATTACTATCTATTTTCCTAATCAATTATATTGATCTAATAATATTATCTTGTCATTCTCTGGTAGATGATGTCAATAATATTTGAAATAATTGTTATATGATATACTTAATTCTTATAGTAATTTATAAATATGAAGGATGTATCATCATAAAATACAGACAATTTGATAGTTCTAATTATTATAGAGAGAGATCAGATTTGCAAGAATGTTTTCTATATTTAGAATTTCTATTTTTGAAGATTATTTAATAATGTTGGATAAAGATTAATTTATAATGTTGTATAAAGATCAATTTCTTCTGTTGAAATTAAAGTTTAATTGAAAAAGATATAAAGAAATTTGAATAATTTAAGATAGTTGCTATATATCGATAATAGGATATTTGTATATTTAAGTTCTATTTTTGAATAATATGAATTATTAAACTAATGACTAAAATAAAAACTATGAAAAGCAGCATAATTTTATAATATTATTTTAATCAAGAAATTCTATGTTGTATAGATTTAAAATTTATAATTTATTATCATATTTTTGGTTATATTTTAATTTGTCAAAGAAGCGGGAAATGTATTTCTTAAGATGATTTATTTTATAAGAGCATTTATTTAATTGTAAAATATATGTATACAGGCACAATTTCAGTAATCTATGGTCCAATGGTAAATCAATTAATTATATTTCAGTTTTCTGGTAAAACAAGTGAACTCATGAGATTGGTGAAGAGATTTACAATTTCTGAAAGAAAATGTGTTGTTTTAAATTATGCAAATGATAATAGATACTCAGAGGAATAATGTATTTCAAGTCATGACAAGTATGAAGGTTATTTAAAAAAATAAGATAATTTTTGAAAGCCATTAAAGTATGCAAATTAAATGAAGCTTTTGAGAAATGCAAGGAAAGTGATGTTGTGGCTATTGATGAAGGTTAATTCTTTTCAGATGTAATTTACTCTATATAATTGTATAGATTGTTGAATTTAGTGAGAAAATGGCAAATTTAGGAAAGATTGTTATTGTGGCAGCTTTAGATGGTACTTTTGACAGAAAACCTTTTCATAACATATTAAATTTAATTCCTTTGGCTGAACGTATAACAAAACTTACTGCAGTTTGTTGGTTTTGTAAAAGAGAAAATGCATCATTTACTAAAAGAATAGTCTAATCATAAGAAAGTAAATTAAATAAATTAAATTTTAGTTGAATTGATTGGTGGTGAAGATTGTTATAAACCAGCATGTAGAGTATGTTTTCATCTTGCTGAAAGTTAATCTAAAACTTAATAATTACCTTAATCACTATATGTAAATTAAGAGAATCATTATGACTAAAATAATTTGATTTGCTGAGCAAAAACTATAATTAATTTATATTTTTTATTATTAAACCATCATGAGTTATAATGGAAATGCATTATTAACAGCTTCACGATATGGTGGTGAATCTTGGAATGCTTAGACATGTTTCACTGCTCAAGAAGACTATTTTGAATGTTTGGATAAAGAAAATTCAACAAATGGTAATTGAATTATTAATCCAGTCAATCGTAAACTTTGTGGAAGAGAACATTAATTATGGAAAGAAACATGTCCTGATAGTGATAGAAGAGCCTAAATGATATTTAGAAGACTTGAAAGATAAAATTAATCATTATATACATCAGAATAACTCAGATAATATAATAATCATTAAAACAATAGAATCTTCAAATGATTAATGAAAATGCACAAAATAAAATAAAAAAATATATATTATTATAATATAAAGAATAAAAATAAATTAATATTCAACATTTATTAGATAGATTTCTTTCAAATTTTTAGATAACTTCTAATGAGGAGAAATTGAATATAAAGTCAAATTATAAATTTTGATTAAAGACAGTGTTTTGAAAGATATACATAAAATTGAAGATATTTAATATATATGTATATATATTTGATAATATAGAAATCACATTCAAAGTTTTGGGGAATGATATGTTAATTTAAAAAATCTTAAATTAGTGAAAACAAATAATTAAAAAAGTCAATTATTAATAATGTCTTTTATTTCTAGTTGGCCTGTGTTTACAGAGTGTGATCCATGTAAAAAGTTTTGGAATAGAAATGAATGTCTTGTAGATCAGAATATTTTAATAAAAGAAGAATTAATGAAAACAGATCAGAGAAGCATATTAATTAAAGAACGTGCATATATCCTAACCAATAAAGGCTAATTTTACTATTAGAAACAAAATAAGTTAAGATGGGTGTAATTGAATACCTAGATGAGTGTTAAACTTATAGAATTAAAGTTACCACAAAAAGAATAGGATGTTGTAAAGGTGATCCGAATAAAGAGAAATCAAAGAGTATATGCATGTTTTTGGAGTTTAGATTTGTAATTGTTTAACTGATTACAGTTAGAAGACATTCTAATATTTTAAAAGAATAGCAGGATTTTGTGTATGTTAGAATTTTGAACAACTCTACACATTCTAAGATCTAATGGGGAAAGGTGGATATTCTAAAGTATATCAACTATGTCCAGTGAATAGATTACCATATTAATAGTAATATTATGCTGGGAAAATATATAATAAAGTTGAAGTAAATTCAAAAAAGAACCTAATTTAAATATCACATTTAATAAGATAAGAATGTGAAATCCTTAAAAAGTTAAATTCTCCATTTATTATAAATTTATTTGAAATCATATAATTAGATGAACAATTAAGTACAAATGTTTATTAATATGTAATAGTTCTGATAACAGAACTACTAAGGAGTGGATCCTTGTATTAATTACTCAAAGAAAAAGTTCGTATACAGGAAACAGAAGCTAATGGGATTATATTTAGAATAGCGTTAGGATTGTAATGTCTTCATGGGTAAATGAAAAGATTAATTCAGTTTAGGGTATGTTCATAGAGATATAAAACTTGAGAATATATTATTGGATAACGATTAGATCAAAATAATTGATTTCGGATTTGCAGAATAAATAAATAGAGAAGTATTGACTTCAGGATAAGGAACTATTGGTTACATGGCTCCAGAAATATTTTAAGATCAACCATATACAGAAGTAGGAGATGTTTTTAGTTTGGGAGTAGTTTATTATTTATTATTGACTGGTAAATCTCCATTCAGAGGACATAATTAAGAAAACATTATTAGAGCAAATAAATTATGTGATATTGATTTTAGCGAATATTGTTTTGTAAATGTGAGTCAAAAAATTATAGCTTTAGTCAAAGCTATGCTTTAAAGAAACCCAAAAAATAGAATCAGTTTAAATGAAGTCATTCAAACATTGAAAACATAGAATCCTTCTATTGATTATGCTTATAGAAAAAATTCAGTTGATGGCTCCTAAATGACTAAATAAGCTGGAATTAGATCCCTCTATTTATTAAGTTAAAACTCTTAGGAATCTTTAAGAGTTTAGAAAACTTAGTAGATGCGATTAAATATTACAGACAAATTCGTTGTGAAGACAAGTGCGTTTCGACCTTCACTTGTCAATTTAGATAGTAGTCAAAATGAAAATGAAGATTTAGAGGATAATCATCTTCCTGAAACTGTTGTGGAATTCTTGTTTGTTTCTATGAACATTATGAATAACTCTAAATTTCCATGATATTAAATTAATAATAATGTAATTTTCATGCATGTTCTGTGAACATAAAGGAAATCTACCAGAATTACTGAATATGGTATACATCAAAAATATTCAAGGCTCTTTCCTCAAGATATCAAACTGATTTTTGTTAAATCTAATTACGCAGCCCATCTACTATTTAATTCTAAGATTAAGCTTGTTTTGAAGAATCAGAAGAGTATTTCAAATTGTATATGCTCTAGTTATTTAGTTTTTATACATTCCCTTATCTGAAAGATAATTAGAAGTAGCTTACAGAATACTATAGATATCATAGAGACATTCCACGTATTTTCATTAAGAACATTACATCTTAATTAGAAACTTATCATGAAAAATAAAGAGAGATCAGATACAAGAAAATAAAGAAATAATTAGGAATGCATGTAAATGACACAACAAGAGATGATAAGATTTATCCTTTTAAGGCTCTAAAAGGACTCAGTGAACTTTAAACCACCAGACAGTTATAGTAGTTGTTGAAATAAATAAAACCACTTCGGTATGATAAAAGCGGAATTGCAAATTTGATTTAATAATAAAAGTAGTAGATGTTATTCTCAACTACACAATCTCCTAATTTGAAGAGATTATTAAAAATAGATAATATTAATACTGCTACTACATTAACAACCAAGAGAACTTATCATACTTATCATACTCTATAAGATGTAAAGAAGAAAAGTCACAAAAAATAACTAACTTTGTGTACTGAATACTCTCCTGATGAAAGGAATGATTTCTATAAGAGATGGTCTGATATTTTAAGTCATAGATAATTATAATATCATAAAAATAAAATAAAATGCACTCTTCTTAACAAAAAGAAATCACTTAAATGATGTTTATAATATTGTATTTAAAATATGAATAAAGCTGTAAGAATAAGATGATTTAGTCTAGATGATACATAGAGTAACATCAAGAAATATTATGTAATTTAATACTTCAATGAAATTATCAATAATCGAAATCAGAATCTTTGTTTTTTTAATATTATTAATGAATCTATTATTATATCTAAAATATAAGATAAAATGATAAGGCATTTAAAGTCACTAATAAAATAAAAAGATTTATTTGATACCAAATAAATACTTATTTCATTTATTAATGAAGATTTGTTTCCTTTAAAATAAATTTTATTATTAAATTCTTAAAATTAAATTGACAATTAAAATAAAACTAATTTATAATGTATTATTTTTACTAGTGTTCTGATTATTTAAATCAAAATCTAATCTTACAAGAGACCATTATCTAATTATCATTATAATAAGTATTTGCTATCTTTGACTGTTTATCACTCAATTCTTGGTTTATCTTAATTGTAACTCATATTTCAAGTATTTTCATCTCTTCAATAATTTTACAAGAATTAGAATGAAAAATACATATCATATATTAAATAAAATTCAGGATTAAATCAATCCAGAAATATATGGTGTTTTGAATACATCTTTATTTATTAACACTTCTAAACTAACCTTAAGAAGAAATTAGACATCATCCTTAAAGTGCTTATAGAAATACTTTGAATTTTAGAAGTATTTCTTTCAGGATTTCATACTTTTTAAAATTGAAGAAGTTTAGAAATATTAAATACTCATTTGATATGAGATTTTGATTTGGAAATGATAAATATTTATCTATTTAACAATACTTATAAATTATCATAAAACTAATAACAAACCTAAATATAATATAAATAACGGAGCACAACTAGATAGATGTCTTGTTTTAACATGTAATTTTAAACCCTTATTATTTATTGAATGTGCAAATCCAATCTGCTTATCAGTTTAATCGAAAATAGTGTAATAGCTATGCAAGAAAGCATCACCTAACAGTAAAAAGTCATCTATCTCTGATCTTTCTAGTTTAGTATTACATTTTGATTGACTACCATCTAATATTGTACAAGCTATGATGATATAGGCAATATTATACAATAAATATAATCTTAAGGATTTAAGAGTAATTCCAAGGAACTATTGACTCTTATCTTTATAATAGGAAATGCTTCAATAATTCCTTTTTCATTTATTGCATTTACAAAACAATATACAGTACTATAAGAGGGTGCGTAATTTTCAACTCTATAAGAACACTGGACACCTTTTTCTTCAAATACTTCCAACATATCATCTAATGCAACTGCAGGAACAGTAAGACAACTAGTTCCACTGTCAACAAGAGCTGTTGTTATAGTGAACAATTCATCATCTATTGACATTCCCTCTATTCCTATAAGATATTGATATTCTGATAATAGGGGTACATAAGATATCTTTTAGTCCTTTTACACAAATTGCATATCAATACCTCCAAAGAGAATATAGCTACCAAATTCACCTTCATCTTTTAAATATAAGGAGAAGTATTTTTTAGATATAAGTTTTTATGAGTAAAGTGATTCCAAGATAGATGGATATGGATTGGCAGCATTTGAATGGAATCCAAGTCCTAATATACCTCCATTTGATGCCATATTCCCACTTGCACTATCAATTAATAGGAAGGACTATTTAAATTTGATATTATGCATCCACACTTAATCCCAAGCCAAAGTACCTGAAATTGGACCATCATCATAGAAAATTTCATAACTTGAATCAGTATTAATACAAGTCAAACTTTCTTTACAATCAAATCGTTTGACTAATATAAGAATTTCTTGTTATACCATTATTATGGAATTCTGTTGCCTCTATTGATGGTACCCATAGATCAGAAGATCCAGTATCAATAATTAGCTCCATCTGTTATTTCATAGATCCAAATTACATTTGAACTCTGTATTCTACTTGATGAATATCATGTATAGGATCCATAATAGTTAAATGCCTTTGAACTTGATACACGATACTCTAGCCTTCATAAAATAACCCTAGCAATATTGTTAGAAACATATTAAATGAAATAATCAACAATTCAAAGTTAATTAAATCGGAGTAGATAAATGATTACGCTATTTTAGTAACGTATGCAATCTGAATGGTAAAAAAGGTATGATCAAGTTAGAACAATCACTCCTTCAAAATAAATTCGAATAAGAACTACTCCAAGTCCAGAAAGACCTATAAAAATGAAATTTGCATAATCTCCTGTTCAAGCTCTTTATACAACATCCACAAAGGCTACTGTGATTTTACCTTTATAGAATGAATATAAATATACAATGCCAGAAACAAGACAGGGTTGTAGATCAATAGAACTGTCAAATCAATTGGGAATAGTGATTGGAGGGCATTCACATAGAGAATCTTTGGAATTCAATTTTATAGATTTACAAAATGGATAATGGTTGTAGAAATAGTAATTTTAAGATTGGGAATATTTAAAATACAGAATGAAGGAAAGTAATACAAAATTAGGAAGTCATTTTTCAATCAATTATGATACTGAAGAATAAACACTGTATTGTTTTGGAGGTGAAAGAATCTAAGGAGTTAGAAGATAAAGCAATACTTTAAGTAAGATATAAAATCATTAATTGTAATAATTTATAATAAATGGGATCAGTCCAAGAAGGAATCATACTTCAACTTTGATGGATAATCAATTGATTGTAATGGGAGGATTTGAGGACATGAATACAAAACCTAATTATTTTGGTGATATTCATAGTATCAATTTAAGTACAATGAAATCAACACTATTATAAAAGTAGTTTATGAAAAATGGATTGGCTTATCATCAAGTAATAAATGTACAGAAAAAGAATTAATATTTTGAGGAAAAGGAGAATGGAATATATTTATTTGGTGGTAAGGATTAAGAAGATAATTTCAATAATGATTTAATTTAGATAGTTATAGGTAATTAATTGTAAGTAAATATCGTTTAAACAATTGGATAAAAGCCAAAACCAAGAAGAAATTTTAGTATGAATTATGATAAAAATAGTTTATGTATTATTATATTTGGAGGAACAAATGACTTTGAAATCTTTGATGATTTATATACTTTAAATATTTAGAGTAAGATTTGGTGTAATGTTTAATTGAATGGATATTTAAATTTCTAACCTAGATATGATCATTGTTCATTATATTAAAATGAAAAGTTAATTATCTTTGGAGGATTGAATGAATTTGGATTTATTTTGTTTAATCCAATATTAATAAATTTAAAATTAAAAAGATAAAAATTGAATCACTAGGAATGAATATATGTGTATCCATCAAATTATTACTACACTTCCTTTATCCTCAATTATTTTGTAAATTCCTCTATCAAAGTTTTGTCTGATTCCTAATGTCCTTACTAAAATTTTCTATTATACTCTTCACATTTTGGCAAATATGGAGCAACCATCTTTTTGCTATATAAACTCACCCAATCAAAACCATTAAACCATGGATGATCCTTTAATTGAGATATTCCTCCTATTCCCAATCTCATAGATTATTTTCTCTATATCAATTTATTAGTAAAATCAATTATTTATGATGTATAATTAGGACACTCTTTTTGACTTAATAAGACTTGTCTGCCAAGTATTTCATCCCTTACTTCTTTACGAGATCTTCCTGTATAAGGTCTTTTACCAGTGATCATTTCATAGGTCATCACTCCCAAAGCAAAATAATCAACACCATAAGAATGATTCTAACGTAATAATACTTCAGGTGCCATATAACCAGGAGTACCACTTGTTTCATTGTGATTATCTAATTTATGTAATCTAGCAATTCCCAAATCTGTTATTCTCAAATAGCCTTAAGAATCAAACACAAGATTCTCTGGTTTCAGATCTCTATGAATTATCTAATTACTATGCATATACTCTAATCCTAATATCAAACAACCTATAAAAAATTCTTTTAAAATTTTATATAGAATAACTTACTTATTTGATCCTCCTTAAATTATTTGTTTAATATTAAATGGAATCTCAGATCTCCTCCTGGCTAATAATCCATGACTAAATATAATGTTTCTCTATCTTGAAATGCAGCCACAATGTTTACTATAAATGGATGTTTCAATTTAGTAAGTAAATTCTTTTCATTTAACACAGATTTTACTGAATTCTTGCCTAAAATTCTAAGTCCTCAATTTTATTTACTTGGCTTTTTATAATTCTTTCATTGCAAAGAATTATCTAGATCGTTTGTGTTCTACTTTCCACACCTTTCCAAATCCTCCCCATCCTATTACAAATTTTAATGTATAATTTATCTTCCCAACATAACTATTATACTGATTAGTAGTCAACGTTGTACTCAAATTGGTATTCTTAAACTTAATTTTCAACAACTGCTACCTTAATCGTTATGCTATTACTATGAGGCAAAGGTTTTCTCTTTGTTGTCTTCAACTCTCCTAAATAATAAGTCTTTCTTTCAGGACTATGAATTTATGCCTATGAAACATGAACACTGAATTTTGGTTATGCTATTAATTTCGGTGATACACTCACTAATGGTAGCACTATTATATAAGATTCACTTATACTGTCTTATGATGCTCTTCTCTTTATTATTATTTGAATTGGTTTCTCACTCTCAGCAAATAAATCTCGGATATTTGTTCCTTTCTTAAACATATATTTTTATATTAATAAATAACAGTCAATCCAACATATATTATTCAATTCTGTAATCAAATTAGAACAATATATTCAATATATTTATTAAATTTAATATTCACTATAGATATGCACTCATTATTAATGGACTTTTGTATATATATTAATTAATATGTTATTATTTATATTATTTCCAATAGTATTTTCATAAACTCAAGTGTGCCAAACTTCAGATTTCAACTCTGGATATAAAAAAGTAAAATATACAATTTTATTTAGGGTGACAATATCGTCCTTTGTCTATTCTTCCAAACCACTGATAATCTACTATACAGATAAGTGTATTAATTAAAAGTTGACTAATATACTGCACTCTTAGTTTCTGGAGCATACCAAACTCTCTCATCCAAACAGAGTAGTTTATGGGCTAATTCTGGTAGCATTTCTACTATTTATGGGACTCCATACTCATAACCTGGTGGTGCATTTCCAATTGAATCCATTGTTATTCAAATGATTCAAGGAAGTGTAATAGATGTATTTTGGGATAATGTGTGTTTTGATGGTAGTTAATGTAAGGAAAATACAATCACAACAACCACAGGATAAAGCACCTCAGAAAATAATGATTTTGTCACCTCATGTAATGGAGGTGCTTGTGATCCTAAAGTATATGTGAGTTTTTTAGGAACTGATGCTAATGGTTAATATTATACTAGTAATGGTATAAAATTTGATTATATAACATATAGGAATTCGAATGTCAAAGTTTAGATAATATTCAGCAGCATAAATCTTTACAAACACTTAAAATACATTTAATAGTGTAATAGACGAGTATTCCAATTATACATTATCAACAAAATGATTATTTATGATTCAATTTAGATATTGACTATTTTAATGCAAAATCTATAGTTTTTTTATTAGACTCAAAATTGTATAAAGTTAAAGTTGCTAGGGATATTGTATAATATATATATATATATATAATATTGATTTAAAATTTTAATGTCCTACTCCTGTACTGAAAAACTATGGAAACCAATCATTAGACCTCCAAGACATTATTATTAATTAAAAGATTTGGGCAATCAAATTACGATGGTAATCGATACCGTTACGAAACGAACAGATTTTGAAATTGTGAATAAAAGAAAACTTACATTATAATGTAGGTACACACTAAACCAATATAACCAGTCTCTTTGAACCAGTGAGAGTTCAAGATCGGTAACACTCTTGTATGATTTATTTACATGGAAACTCAAGCAGCCGAGTTGAAGCATTGACAATATTGGAATACTTGATCCCTTATAACATAGCAGTTTGCGGAATTGATTTATCAGGTAAGCCATCGCTCATTTATCCAGGTTCTGGACATTCTGAAGGAGTTTACATTTCTCTTGGTTATTATGAATCCCAAGATGTGCAGAGTCTCATTGATTATCTACGAGATCATAAAGTAAGATGCAACTTTAATAATAGAGCCTTACATAACTTAAATAGGGTTATGGGGTAGATCTATGGGCTCAGTAACAGCTATTCTAAGTGCAAGTCAGAATGAAGATATTAAAGTATTAGTTTGTGATAGTCCCTTTTCTAATTTGACGCTCTTGTGTAAGGAAATTGCAACTTCTGGTTACGGTGTACCTAGATGTTGTTTTGATTGTTTTTTTTGTTTTGTAAAATCAAAAATTAGAAAAGAAGCTAATTTTAATGTGGATGATCTTAATGTCATCTAAATAGTTGGAAGTATGATATTACAAATATTAGATCTATCATCTTAAGTTTCAATAGCATTTTTGAGTGCTAATCAAGATTAATTGGTCCCATCAAGACATGCTAAATAATTGCATTGTTTTTTTAAAGGGACTAAATTATTGAAATCATTTGATGGTCATCATAATTCAAAAAGACCAAATGATGTAATGAAGGAAGTGGCAGATTTTGTTATTTCTTAACTGGGCAAATAACTAAGTGATTAACCTCAAAGTTCAAGAGATACCAAATTATTGTTACTACATAACTAAAGAGAAAAGATATCTTTCCAATATGATGAAGTTCATCCAATTATGACTGGAGGTTAAATTTCGAACAATGAATAAAATATTACAAAATGACAAAAAATTTTGATTTTATTTATTTATGAATAATAATTTTGGATCTCATTTCCACCAAAAAACTGATTTACCCATTCTACCATAATCAGAAGTTTTTATTAGACAATATTCACAAGAAGTAATTTATTTGTTTATATTGAAGAATGATGAAATAGGTAATAATCACGGTCGAACTTACAGTTTAGGAATAGAAAAGGTTGGCTCCGATAAATTCAACACTATCTCATAAATTGATACTGGGAAACATGAACCTAACTTAGCTATCCCTCTTATTGTCAAATAAGTACACTTTTCTTATTATCATAGTAAACGGGATCAGAATTCTAAATTAATGTTGATAATATCATCTAATTCAATCAATAATGTATGAAAAAAAACATATCAATAAGCTCTAACATTTATGAACTCCAATTATGCTACCAACAATTTTATTAAAGTCGGATCAAATAACGAATTATTACAAAATGAAGATGATAATAGACCATTCACTCCACCATAAGATGAACGTAATTTTGAAACCAATAACTATAATGATGTAATTCCATCTCCGAGAAAATCATGCAAATTCAAAGCAGCAGGTAACTTGGTTTTAGGAATAAGGAGATTATAACAAAATGTTGTTGAATAAATTACATCTTCAGTACTATTTATAGATATTAGGAATAATTTTATGAAAAATTTAACCCAAGCCCATGTTAAACTACTAAAAATATTCAAAAAGTTCATCCCATATAAGAATCAAAGGAATTTTAAGTTATGGATATGCTCAATCAATTTAAATTAGTTTTTCATTTGACCCAACATTCAATGAGTGGCTCATATGAAGATATTTAATAAATGATCAAATTATTATAAAAGGATCCAAAAAGGTATGCCTTATATAATTTATTAATTAGAAATCTCACAAATCCTTAAGACCCAAATCACATTATTAATTAATTTAATCAATATGGATAAAATTCATTATACATTGCTTGCAAAAATGGAAATGATAAGGTTGTTAAATTTTTACTATCACATGATTGCAATGCATATATCAAAAGCAAAGTTTATGAAGATCTTTCAGAAAGCCCATTAGATGTATCTGTCAGATGGCATCATTATGAATGTGTTAAATTACTTTTAAATCAAATAAAATATACTGATGCAGAATTGAGATCAGCTCTCAAGATTAGTTAAAACCCAGAAATTACCAATCTGATCAAAAGAAAAATGAGTTCCTCATTATTCTCCTGCTGTCTCTGAATAAACTTCATTATTAATATTAATTATAAATTTGTAACTTATTTTTTTATTCCAATTATTTGCTCACTCTTATGTTTTTATCCTTTGATTTATTTGCCTTTAACTATCATCTTCTTTTCAAATTTTTTTTGATTAATAAATTTAGGGAATCGGTAATTGTTTAAGAAAGGAAAACTTGCTCTTAACTTTTGGTTCCTTTTAGTAATATGATAATAAAGTAAAAAGGATGGATGGATATTAAATATTAATGTATTTAGAATAAAAAATATTTTTGAGAGATAACTAATATATGGATGTAATCTCAATAATTTCTAGTAAATTTGATAGACCCATAATTGAAGGTTATGAAAAAGATTAATTGTTCTTATAGAGGATTAATCATTAATAAATTGGCTTTGATTAGATCTACTAGTAAAATTTAATTAATATAATGATCATTTGATTAATTTTTACGAAATAAATATAAATCAAAATTTTTAAAGTATCTATTCCATTTGTATTCCTATTTCAAAATTTTTGTTTAAACAATTAGGACAATATTGTAAAATAGATGTTTTCCTTTTAGAACTTTATTTTATTTTTATCCAAAAGAAATTACACAATGAATTTACACATTTCTCAAAATTATAGTATTTAAAATACTTTATTTATAATTTCTAATATTAATTCTAAAAATATCTATGAATTATTAAATGGTTTGTATTATTAAGAACTATTTATTATGATATCTTAGCTTTACAATGACAATAGATTTGAGAGTCCCCTTTTTTTACACACTATTCTAAATATTATTGAAAACATAAATAATGATAAACATGATAGCATCTAGTTTGAACTATTTTTCCATTACAAGATCTCATACATAATTAACAATATTCGATAACTTATTAATTTTATGAAAGTTTATTATGATCCTTCTAAATTGATTCAATTAATTTTGATTAATTTAACTTTTATAATATCTGTTGAGGAATTTATTATTTATTTGATTTTAACTAATCATGAATTATAAGTTAATAGAGTAATTAAACATCAGTCTATAATTTTTTATTATGTTTATTAATTTCTTCAGTATTAAGAGTGAATTTAGATTTTTAGTATTTGATATTCTTTGATGATGGGATCAAACAACATAAAAATGTTTCTTTGTCATTCTTCTACTTTTAACTGTTGCTTGAACTTCTTATTGAGATTTTATTTTTGCTTTAATATTCGTTTCCTCTCTCAACAGATAATGAATGATCATACATATAACTTCCTTTAGCTTTCCTATATTGTAATTTATACTTACTCTCTCTTAGACTGTATTCTTACTTTTAGATAATTATTGGTAATTATTACTTATACTAATTATTATGTTTCATTTGTTATATAATAAATCAAATAAATTTAATTTACACAAATAAATTAAATT
>JPFL01000139.1:0-96019 GCA_000733385.1 Paramecium biaurelia
AGGTTCTTGGCAAGTGATTCAAATTCAGTTCTTGCTAATTGTTCTTGTCTTCACTTTCAATTATTAATTTCATCAACTTCAACTTTCTTCAATTCCTCCAAGAAGTCTTGATTTTGGTTTTAAAATTGTAGATAAGCTTTTTCTGGTTGACCAATTAATATAATATTTTCTATAATGATATCCTCTGAAATGTCTTTAGATCTATGTTGCATGATAACTGAAATATTTAATATTGCTTTCATTATATCTAGAATCGTTATTTCGTTTCATTAGCATTCTAGCAATATATCCACGAGCAAACTTCTATATAATAACAGTTGACTATTTAATCAATTTAATACAAATCTGATTTTTATATAATTAACTCTTAATTTATGCATTTTATGCCAAGCTTATATTCTAGTGGAAGCTTTGATCTCATTAAATCTATTCTCACCACTCAATTTGGCTTAAAGGTAATATAATTCTACAATTGACTGGAAATTGTTCTAGATATGCTATTGATATTGCATTTTTACAATTATTATAATTAATAATAAATGTTTATAAGTCTTACATTAAGGACTTTAGTTGAATTTAATTGAAAATCTAATAAACAAAAAGTTAAAATAAATTAAGGACTTTAAATGTTAAAAACTTAGAACTAAATTAATAATATTTGATATAAGAAACTAATCAAATAAGGAAGAACAATATATTGCAAAAGTCTTGTCTACCTTTCTTAAGATTCGATAATAAGAAGAAAAAACATCTTGTATTACAATTAGGACGAAATTTAACTATTATAAGATCTTAAATTAGAGTAGTAAAAAATGAAATAACAGATCAATTTAAATTAAAAACAGGAATAACATAAATCTAATCTAAATGAAATAAAATAATCTTAATCAATTAAAATAGAAAACAAAGGAGAAAAATATTCAGAATGTTATTAAAGTGTGAAAGCAGAATCAAAAGAACTTAAGATTTACTTAAGAAAGAGATAATAAATATCTAGGAGAAAACTAAATATGATAAATGAGGAAACTTACTTCAATAAAAAGATAGCATAAGAGTATCTTAAATTAGAAACTCTTATTTGAATTTGTTAGTTTTATATAAATAATTTTAAAATATATTATTAATTTAATTTAAATAACTAACAGATGTCAGCAAACTAAACTCTTTACAATGTTTAATGTTCCAATAATGAACATAAGGCACAGATAACTAATTATTGTGCCTGTATTGACTGTCTTAGACCTCTATGTCCAGAGTGCATCTAAGAACATTACTAATATCATATATAGGCCAAGACACCAGCTGCCATCTAAAGTATTCTTAATACAAGAACTAATTGTGAAAGAAAAATTGCAAAAGCAATTGAATAATTAAAAAAAGTAATTAAAATATATATTATCTAAGGAATATGAATAATATGACATTTAATATTTTTTTAATCCTGATGAAATTTTAAATTAAGAAATTTCAAGGATGAATGAGGTCAAATAGTAGATGTTTGAAATTATATCAATCTTTTTTAAATAGTTAGAAAATCTTCTTGATACCAAGGTTAAGGAAAATCAATTAAAAGTAATAATCATATATTGAATTTTTTAGGTTAAAAATATTGGGGGTATTTTCTAAAGAATTTAAACAGTGATTGAATAATTAGAAATCTTAAGAAATAGTCTAATGAGTAGTTCCGATCCTTTCTAACATTTTCATAAAGCCTGTAGATTAGACGTTAAATCTTTGCTTGATCGTTATAAATCTGATTTGAAGAAATCAATTAAATCAAAGGAATTAGATCCAATAAATGTTCATATTGATGAACATAAACTATTTAATCTTAAAAATGAATTAAGTAAAATTGTTATAATTCAAACAACTGATCATGAAGATTAAGGAGATAACATTTCAGTTTTATCTAAAAACAAGGATTAAAGCATTAATTATAGTGTATAAGGACTATATGCATAATAAACAAATAATATTTAGAATGGACCTCCTCATTTTTAATAGAAACCAAGCAAACAATAAATGAGTAATATTGGAGATAATGATGAACCTTAATATGGAATAAATACAATTTAAGATTTTTAGATTTCTAGACCTAATTATTTCATAGGTCAATATAAATTCTTACAATTTATTATAAATAAAACTAATTTAATGAAGATTTGTAATTTAGAAACAAAGTAATGGATGACTTTTGATATTGGTTATTAAGTACCAGAGTTTCATAAATCTGTAGTTGCTCCAAATGGTGATATTTATATTTCTGGAGGATTAATTGATATTAAAGAGAATAAAAAAGAATCAATTATCAGAAGATATACGTTGGATGGTAAGATGTAATAAATTGGAAAATTGTCTTTTCCAAGATCTTCTCATTCAATGGTCTATTGCAACTAAGCCATTTATATATTATGTGGTTATTAAGAACAAAGAAAAATGTCTTTTAGTTTGGAAAGATACAATTTTAATACACAAAAGATGGAATTATGTACTCCTTGTAATAAACCAGCTAATTCACCAGCTTGTTGTATTTTCAATGACAGATATATTTATAAATTTGGTGGAAATGATGCAAATGGAGAGATCCTATTAATTATTGAGAGATATGATACTTTAACAAATAAATGGGAATATATTGATCCTGAAATTACTAATTAGGAATCTCAAAAATTTCATACCATTTATCAATGTTCAGCCTGTGTTCAAATTAATAAAAATAATATCTATGTCTTTGGTGGCTATGATAATGATGATAAAGGAGTCTCGTTCTCATTCCTTTTAAATATCGAAGATGATAAACATAGAGTTCATTAAATCGATACCAAACCCTTATTATATCCGGAAGGATTTTGGAACAACTAAGTAAATATTATATATATTCTATATTTAGGTTATTATTCATGACAATAAGTTGTATGTTTTATAGAACATAGAGGTTGATGGTAATTAGATAGATGAAATTAATAGATCCTTATTATGTTTTGATGGATAGAGATGGAATGAATTATAATATTAAATTTCTGTTTGAATACATTTAAATTTATCATAAACTCATATTAATATATATATCATAATATTTCCTTCAAATTTATGGTAATCTTATTATCTTATTGAAATAAGTTACAAATTTTTATAATCAACTTATATATTCATGAAAAATTATTAAATGGATTTATAATTGAAAAGATCATTATCATGAACTTTCTTAATGCTGCTAACCTTTTCCTGATCCGTTTACGAATTTAGCTTCAAATTCTTTTGGTGGAAGACTTTGAGCTAAATTGACCTTTTCTTTTGTTTAATTTTATCTCTATATTGTATACTGCAAATTTGATAATTCAAACTATTCAAGCTATTCTAACTCTCTTATTTTTTAATCATAATCAATTTTCTCTTTGATAACTTATTCTTTTTCTTATTCTACATCATATCTAATCTTATCTCTTCTGTCTTTCAATTTATTTAATGTATTTATGTTAGCTTGTTTTTCTTCCCATTTCCCCTATATAACCTTACTTCTAAAAGACTCATGATCCATACTTCTCTATAATTTGGTTTCTTTAAGATCATGTTTATGCCAATCTCTGAATTCTTTAACTTCGGTTTTTTTTCTAAATAGCATTTCTGACTTGATTTATTTCAATGTCTATCTTTGAGCTCTTGAAACACTCAAGGAGAAGGGTGGAGGAGCCTCTACCTTCTATCTTATTTTCTCTTCTTTCTAAATTATTATTATGATGTAGTTTGTACTTTGATTTGTAATTCTAATCTATGTTTATAGATTTGCTCTGCTTTTTAATCTTCTGACTATATCTTTTTAAGTATTTTCTCACGCTCTTATCTAATTTAATCGATTCTATTTTTAATTTTCACTGCCTCTTCTTCTGCATTCTTTTTCTCAACATAAGTTGTAAACAAACTCTTATTTCCTATTTTAGGTAACTCTCCTGACATTTATTTATTTTTATTAATATTATTATTATAATATCTATAAAATTTTATGATGCAAATGAGTTTTGCAATACAAATAAAACACACAAAATAAATATCATATAAGCTTTTAAATTTATAATGGTAATTCTAAAGATGTTTCTAAGCTACATATCTCTGACTTTGTTGAATGTTTACGAATGTTTCTGTCATCAAATTATTTATCAAAAGGTAATTACTGATAAATTCTTTAATGTGATGATTTTCTACTTTGAATAGCTGTTTAACTACTCTATGGGTTGAGTTTCTTTCCTAAATTAAAAAATAGTGGACATTCAGACATAATTTTATCTTATGATCCTTTTAATGCCATCATCATTGATCTTAATTATCTATTCTTTATTCCTTCCTAAGCTATCTACAATGCTTCTTTTCTTTCTCTCTACCTTTCAATTTTTTTCAATTTGTAATCTCTTTCCAAATTTATTTATTCTAAATCAAAATCTTTTATTAAAGTCTACTATGTGTTTCTGATCATACGAATCATTTGAGATGCATATTTTTTATATTCTTTATTTTATTGATTTATTTTCAAAACAATCTTAAAATATATTTGAATTATTTACATTCTATTTACTTGGAGACTGGGATTTAGATAAAGTATTTTCTGAAATTTCTTTAAAATTATTTTATAAAATTGGAGAAATTCTTACTTAATCTTGAACTCTTACAGAATTCTTTTGATCTCCTTCTTCTTATTCTTGATCTAATTCTAAAATACATTAATTATGTATTGAACTCTAAGATTATTATTTCATACTAATATCTGGTTAAGTATGATTAACATCTAATAGTCCTATATATTAATTATGATTTTTTATACTTATTATATTTAAAGTCTCTTCAATTTTGGCTAGTTGCTTTAAAGGAGATAAAGAGTATTTGGTTTCTATGCTATTATCTTTCTATTCAGTTATAGAAACATTCTTTGATATTTTGGATTAGGACATTTAAGAATCTCCCTGCACCAAAGAACTAACCTGGAGGTACTTTCTAATTGTATATGCCTTATCTAACTATAATTCCTTGTTCCTTTTCACCTTTCTGTTATTGATTTTATTCTATAAGTGTTATGAAAACAGATAATTAGAATGTACTATTGATCCTTTTTAAGGGGATTCTGTGGTTTTTATAGAAATAGCCGGAAAATAATGATGCTATTTTTTCTGGGGAGACAAAGATATTTGTGAATTATAGGATTAACTCATTTTTAATTCTTAATTGAATTAAATTATTAAATAATTACAAAGAGAATATGAAGATATCATTAACATTTAATAATAGCACTTAAATCTTGATATGATTATTACTAAAAATTTGGTGATTTCTTGAGTAAATTCCTATTTAATAAATTAGTACTCTCATATATTTTCTTAAGTATCTGAACCTTTTCTTATTATTTTACAGAATTTATTTCAGCTTCTTGATGTTAATCAATTGATGGTAAACAATTATTCAAACTTAATGATCTTTTATTTTTATTTTTTTTAAAAGAACTTAATTGATCTTCTTATTCTTCATTTTTTTTATTTGAAAATTATATATATCTATTTGTTGGTTTTGATTATAGTAATTTTACTAATCTCTCTTATTCTTTAAATCTTAATGACTTTATTATCTCTTGCTTTCCATCTTCTCTTTCTTTTGATCTTTAATATTATTTCTCTTTTTAGATCTTTTAAGCTTATTCAATCTATTCTGTTACTTCCCCTACAAGATGAATGGACTTTTATTTCATTTTCTTTAAAATAGATTCAGAACATTATCGAAAAAACTAATCTTCTTTCTCTCTAATTTTGGTGAAAATCTAATTTTATATATAAATTTACTTAACTTTTTAATAGTTTTGGTCTGTTTCTTTTTTTCTATTTTCCTTATTAAATTGTATCATAAATTACTAATTGATTTTCTTCTATTTCTTTATTAATTTCTTTGATTGTTTCATCCCAACATTTTTCATATAATTCTGCAGATTTGTCAGTTGATTTTTGATCTTTACTAGATTAGTCTCTAAATTTTGCTTTCATTTCGTAATTCTCTAAAATTAAATTAAATTTACATCTAATTTTACTGATCTATTTTAGATAATACTTATTTTATCTGGCTATCTCTTTCTTCTTTTAATTGATTAATTAATTTATATTGATAATCTCTAAAGCATTTAATTCACTTTAATCTGAAGTTTTATTAATTTAACTTTGTACACTAATAGAGTAATTATCTTAAGATTGATTGCCTTGAACAACTTGATTATTTATAGAAATGTTATCCTAAGATTAATTAGTCTATATTTGATTATATTTTTATAATATGTGTTATGACTTACATCTATTAGTTCTATTCAATTAAACTTTCCTATTAATTTCTCCATTATCAATAACAATAGGAGAAATAGATGGTAGATATAATTTATTTATTTTCTCTGTAAATTTTTCCATTACTTTTGCAATTTAATCACTCATATAAAAATTAATATTTCAATTTAATTATTATCTGATACTATCAAAAGTAGTATTTATTCTTCCAAATTTTCTATAAAATAAGAAATCCTTATATGATAGTTTGGAGATATACAAATTATGATTTTCTATTGTTCTGATACAAAAGGATAATCAAATTAATTTTGTTTTAAAATTAGCATTACATTAAGCCTCAAATATAAAATTATTTTAGTTTGTAAAAGTAACCTATTAGAAATGTAAATTTATTATAGAGATAAAAATTAGAATAGTTTGAGAATTTAATTACAAAACCAATATTTTTAATAAATAAACAGATAATATATAACTTAAGATGGTAGAAAATTGTAATTTCTCAATTTTTTTGATATGAAATAAAAGGGATTTAGAATTAAGTAGTTTGAATATTAAGAAAATATGGCTAAAATGGATTAAAATTGAATAACATTTAATTGTAATAAAATGATATCTGGAGTACATATATTTGTATACTGATAAGGTGAATATATGTTTTGGGAATCGATTATAGAAAGATGATATTTATATAATAGTGTATAATTAGATCTTATAATAAATATTTTAATGAATTGCTTAACACATAGTGGTGTTTTTAGATCATTATGGACTCGTCCATTATATAGAGCAGGCAATTTGTATACTTGGGGTGTTCATAGTTTAGGATGTGGAATAAATTAAGATTCATAGAGAGATTAATTGAGACCAAGAAGAATTGATGCTTTCAATGGGAATGTTTAAAAAGTGTATCCAAGTGAATACTTTACAGCTGTGATAACAGGTATTGATATATAATTAAATGATAAGATAATGGAGATTTGTATACATTTGGAAACAATAATTATGGTTAATTGGGATTGGGTAACACTGAATAACAATAAACACCATAAATTGTTAAATTCTTTAGAGATAAGGGATTAAAGGTTGTAGATGTTGCATTAGGATCAAATCATGGTGTGGCCTTGGCTTGTAATAAATATAAATAATATAAACAGCTGATGGAAATGTTTATACTTGGGGAAGTGCAAATAATTCATTTTTAGATTAATTATTATGTAAACCTAGTGGATTAGGTGATAATTACGCAAATAATCTTCTTTAACCATAAGTTGTATAGAAATTGGTTGGTACATCAAAAGGTAAATTTGTGAGTGCTGGCATAAACTACTCAATTGTAGTAAATGAAAACAATCAAGTCTATGTATGGGGTGCTGGAAAAAGAGGAGAACTTGGTAATGGATGTAGTTTGAATTTCAGATATCCTGAATTAAATCCAATTTTTGAATAATTAGCTAAATCTGGTTATACAATCTAAAAGATTAAGTCATGTTTTGCTGGAACTTTGGCATTATTAAGTAATTATTTTATTATTTATAACTATTTTTAGATGAAGGAATTGTAGTAGGATGGGGAAGAAGTTATTATGGTTCTTTGGGTGTCAGATAATAAGATATGTTGTTACAGATTTAGTATCTATCAAATCATCATTCAATAGGAAAATTTTACTCCAACTCCAGTTAATTTGAAATATTTCCAACCCAATGAAAAGGTTGTGGATTTCGATCTAGGATATAATCTTTCTCTTTTCTTAACTGATTAGAATAGAATCTATTTATCAGGCTATGATGAGACTTATGTACCAAGACCTATCGATCTTCCAAAAGATGAGAAGATTCTTAAATTTTCTGCTTCTAATAATAGCTTTGCCATTTTAACTGGTATATGAAGGAGTCTATTAATTTTAGATAAAAACTTCTACACTTCTAATGAGTACGTAATTCCTTAATAGAAAAGGAATTTGGGATTCTTGTTCAAAAGTCAACCAAGGGAATTATTTGAGTCTACTAATATTGAACAATTTGGAGGTGGATATAGATTAAGATATGCAGTAGTAAATAATTGATCTAATGCCTACATCTAAATAAATATAAAATAAAACATTATTCTTATTTGTTATGATATCATTACGAATAAAATTTGAAAAATAAATTAAAAAGGATATAATTTAATGGGTAAATAATATGCAAGAGAGCCTGCTGTTGCAAAAAAATCAGCCAAAGCCAAAGCAAGTGATTTGAGAACTCATTTTAAGAATACTTATGAAGTAGCTAAAGCAATCAAAGGATAAACACTTGCCTAAGCCCTTAAATATATGCAAGACATTCTTTAACATAAGAGATGTGTTCCTTTTACAAGATTTAATGGTGGAGTAGGTAGAACAAGTTAAGCTAAAGAATTCGGCAGATCTCAAGGTATTTTGATTGATTTATTTAATTTTTAGGTAGATGGCCTGAAAAGAGTGTTAGAATGGTATTATCTCTTTTATAAAACTTGGCAGCTAATGCTCAAGTTAAAAATTTGAGCAACGAAAAATTGATTATCAATCATGTCTAAGTCAATAGAGCTTAAAAGGGAAGACGTAGAACATATAGAGCTCATGGAAGAATCAATCGTATTTTAATTATTTATATTTTCAAGCTTTCTTATCTTCAAATGCTCATATTGAAATTTGGGCTTCAGAAAGAGATGAAAATGTTAAAAAAGAAGCTAATAATAAGGTTGTTGCTCGTTAATCAAGAAAACAAGCTGCAAGATCTAAATTAGCAATTGGAGCATGAGAATATATTAGTATAAGTATATTAAAATAAATAAATTGAACAATTAATGAATCTATTTATCTATTCAAATTAGCATTCACCCTTGGAAAATCATTATAGTTTATTGGGTTCAGTTTAACCTATTACTTGGGTGTTTTCTAATTAACATTTTTTTTGAACAAATTAATATTATTATTACTACTCCCCTTTTTAAAAGTATTACTAATTATTGATCAATCATTACATTATTTTATCTATTTCCATTATTTCTATTAAATCTTCCTTTCCCTCTTAAATTCTTTTAATCTTCATTATATTACATCTCTTATTATCCATAATTTTATTGACCCTTCCCTTTTGAAAAATCAGTATTTTGATGTTCTCTATTATGTCTTTGTTTATCCTCATCAAATTTGTGTGATTTCTTATTAGATATCATTGAACATTTCTTCAAATTTATTTACTTCTGAAATTCATCCAAGTAGTTTCTGCTTTGCATCATGACAGAGTCTATTTGCAAATTAGATTTATTGGACATTAAATAAGTGAAAATTTCGTCTGCATATTATTCACTCTAACATGACAATGTTATTTTAATTAAATTTTTATCTGCCTAATAAATTTCTTCTTCAAACTATAATTATTCTCTATTATATCCAGCTTTTTAAGAGATTCCTTTATATTACTAATATTGGATGCACCAGATTTTATTTGGATTCTCTTTCTCAAACTACGGAAATATGGTCTTATTAATAATTGACTATTATCAAAGTTCCATAATTAATTATCATACTTTTTAAGTATCTAAATTTATGAATTATCATAATAATACAGCTGTTAAGAATGATATTATTTTCTGTCATTCTATTAATTTTACACATATTAATTCTTTATTGAAGTTTCCCTTTAAACTACTACATATTATAACAAATAATGATTTGGTTTTACAAGATCCATTTCGAATTTTCTTACTAAATACTCATTATTAAGAAGACTTTCATATTTGAATAGTTCAATCATCTATAAAAATCAGTATAAATGATTACAGCATTTTCAAATCTTGAGATTTGATCTTCATACTAAAAATATATAAAATTTGATTACCTTATCTGATAAATTTTCATGGGAAATCATATTAATAGATAATTACTTTAAATTTATTTCACTAAAAACATATTTAAATATATAAATTATTTAACTAGAGACTCTGTTGATAAGTAACATCATAAAAGAGATCAAAGCATAAATTATTAATTAAATTATAAAGCTTCACTTCTTCTTTTTTTTTGCTTTAAGTTTTGCAGCCTTAGCTTTGGCAACTTGTAAATCTTCATACTTCTTTTTAACATAGTCCACATATTTACACATTCCACTATCATCTGGATCCATTTCCTTTAGAATATCCTTTACATCTTAAGCTTACATCTTTTCTCCCATTTCCACCAAAATATATCTCATCTCAGCAGTTGGGACTGTACCTGTATTTTCCAAATCAAAAACTCGAAATGACTAAAAAAATTCATTTAAATGGATGTATGTACTGCCATTAATTCATCAATTGTATCATCATCTTTGACTGCTTTAGTTAATATTTTCATCATTTGCATAAAATCTATTGTGCCAGTAGCTTCAGGATCTAATTCTTTCATGTAATTGTCTAACTCTTCATCAGTGGGGTCTTGACCTAAATATTTTAAGATGTTTCCTAAAAAAGGTAACTTATAATGAATAGTACCTAATTCTTTTGTTGATACAGTGCCTTTATTATCGGTATCAAATTAATCAAAAGCTTCCTTAATATCTTTCATTCTCTTTTCAGCAGGATCCATAGGAGTGATGAATGTTTGAAGAATAAATTAAAATAATTATAACAAAAAAATATAAAAAGAATAAGAATAATTTCATTTAAAAATAGTCTTCTTATTATAAATTCTAGAATATTTCGAACACATCACTATTATTAAAAATTAAAATCTGTATGAAAGGCATCTGCTGTTTACTTATTTTTTCTTTGGTAGCCACTTAATGCTTTGGTCTGTATGAAGCAGATTCAAAGGTTGTAAAACTAACAAAAGAAAATTTCAAGACATTAGTTCTTGATTCAAATGAACCATGGATGGTTGAATTCTTTGCACCATGGTGTGGACATTGCAAAGCCCTTGCTCCAGAGTACAATAAGGCAGCAAAAGCCTTGGATGGAATAGTTCATATTGGAGCTTTAGATATGACTACAGATGGTGAAGCAGGATAACCATATGGTGTTAATGGATATCCAACTATAAAATATTTCGGAGTAAATAAAGCTGATCCTATAGCTTATGAAGGTGAAAGAAAGAAGAATGGAATAGTTGATTATCTTTTGGATAAAGCAAGAGAATTTGCATTAAATAGATTGGGTGTAGAGATCAAAGCAGAACCTTCAAATGATGATTCACAAGTGGTTGTTTTGACAGATGCCAACTTCAATGAATAAGTGATCAATAGTTAGGAAGCCTGGTTTGTTGAGTTTTATGCCCCATGGTGTGGTCATTGTAAATAACTATAACCTGAATGGAATAAATTATCTCATTAAGCAGAAATTCCAATTGCTAAAGTAGATGCAACTGCCTAAACTGAATTAGCAAAGAGATTTAATATTGAATCATATCCAACCATTTATTTCTTCCCTGCTGGCAATAAATAAGACACTCATAGAAAATATGAGGGAGAAAGAAATGCAGCTGCTCTATTAAAATACATTACAGAATAGAAACCAGCAGATGGACAATCTTAAAAGTCTGGCTCTGATGTTGTTAATATTAAATCTGATGAAAGTTTAAATGAAGTTTGCAAATGTATCAATATTCATCATAATAAAAGAACTCTGTGTTTTGGGATTCTTACCAACTGATAAAGTCGAATAGGAAGATGGAGTCTAAGTGTTAAAGAAAGTATTATACCTCTATTATTTTAGACTGCCTTATCTCTCACAGGAAGAGCTAATGTTGGTTGGTTCGTTGGAGAAAAATTCGATGATTTTGAAGCTGAACTCAATGTAATTGGTGAAGGGTAATACTTTTCTTATTAAATTCTTTAGATATCCTTAAGTTGTTGTCTTAGATTTGAATGCTAAAAAACATTATAGATTTAGAAGACAATTAACTGTTGATAATTTGAATGAATTTGTTAAGGGAGTTATTAAGAAAACTGAAACTGGAAAATCATTCTCTAATTTACCTAAATTGAATGCTCAAAAAACAGATTTGTGATGTATATTATTAAGTTTAGATATATTGTCATTCTTAAACCGCTTTAATTTTATTATATTATTTATTATTTATTTACTCCTTCTCCATTAAGATAATGCGATATTATATTATCTTTTCTATAACTATATACCAACAGACAAACATCTGAATATCAAAAAGGATTTGTTTTTTATGATTGAAACAATAAGAAATTCTTTCATTTAACAGACTATTATGATTATTCATCCTATCACCAATAAGAATGTATTTTCTTATTTAATTAAAAATAGGTTGATCAAAAATGGGAATTCAACTCTGTCGAGAATATTCTGATTAATTTTAATAATTTCATTTTTATTTCTAGGACCTAAAACTTACTCCAATACAAAGAGATTTTATTCATAATGTTATTAACATAATTCCAATTCTTTCTTTATTTATTTATATTACTATAATTTTATGACAATGTTTTTCAATTCCTTCAAATGAAAATTAAAAATAATGCAAAATATTGATATTTTCAGCATGAAGGATAGAAATTCAGATGTCAGTAATGTTAGTGTTATTCAGTCTTCTACCCAAAAGACTATGTTACATGAATTGTCATTACCAAAAATTAATATCATTGTGCATTCATTCGAACCTAAATTGCAGAATTTAATTAAAGCAGATGGAGATTAAATAGATATCAATCCTGAAACAGAAAGAGTTTCTAAAAGAAAGAATCAAAGATTAGATATGTTCAAAAATGAAATAGTTAGAGGTTAAAAAAATCACAAAATTACATTTCGAGATCAAATCGTTGGATAATCTCTATAATAAATCAAGTACTTCCATAAAGAATCATAAGAAGATCTTGATTAATGCTGTCCTTGCAATATTTTTTGATTTAAAGATTGTTCCTTTTATGTGTTTATGTCTTGATAATTAATTTACTTTTATTGAACTCTTTAATATTCTTAATTAAATATCTATTAAGATCAATTAATATATATATATTCAAGATTGTAAAAATTTGTGGCACATCAACAATCCTAAGAAATCCCCTTTTTCTTTTACAAAATTCTTATTATTAGTATCATTATAATAATCTCCAAAACCTCTTCTATTTCCTTCACCTGATTAAATTCCACTAATAAATAATAAAATTTATTATGATGTGTATTCTGGATGAGATTGCATTCCAAATATTCTTAAATCTTCTGAAATGAATATTTCATTTTCAGCTGTTTTAGAAGATCCATAATTAATAAATTTCTCAGGTAATTTAGTAACTATGTCACCATGAGCTTTATTAATTATTATGCTATCAATCTAAGTTAACTCTTTGAAACATTCAACTTAAAAAAAATTGTTCTTTATTGTAATTTTCTCATTTCCATAATAGTAAAACCCTTTATGTTTGATTCTATTTTTGCAGGGTACAACAATTCCACCAAATGTTTAAGCAAGTACTTAAAATCCAAAACAAATTCCCATAATTTTTATTTGAGTATAATTTTCATATACATTCAATATAAAATTTTACAAACTACGAATCCAAGCTTTTTCATCATAAGCAGAACTTGTACTACCTGGTATTATTATTACATTAGTTTCCTTAAGAATATCCTCATCAGGATAACTTCCTTAGGTAACATTATACCATAGCCATCTTTCTTATTTTCTTCTATATATTCCATTAAATAAACCAACAGTATCAATATACATCTTAGGAGCATGATACCTTCCATAATCAAAGTCCTTCACACATAGAAATATGATAGTTCTATTATATTAAAGGTGTAATCCCTCAAGTATAACTTATTCGATTGTATGTTTTTTATTCAATTCTCTTCTGTTATTGAAACAAAAGAAATTCAAATCTTATTCCGTTAATTCAATAATGTAATATGTATGATCTTCAATCTCCCATATTGGTGCAGTTGTAAAGTACCTAGTCCAAAGGTAAAAATAGGGATTTCTATATATTTCGAGTTCCTAAAAAATTAATGAAAGAATTATACTCTGATATAATTGTAACTGTCCTTAGCTTATGAATGAGCATCCCAATTTATTATTTTCTCAAAGCTATGCGTATTTAAACTAGTTTTTGTTATATCTACTGATCCAAATTACTTAATTATTAGCTTTGCAGCAGCTATTGCACAAGAATTTCCATCTGATTCTAAAACTGCACAGTTTAAATTTTATTGAGAATTTATCAGCAATTGCTGGCCTATATGGAAGATGAGGCTGACTTTTATTTACATTTTAAAGTATTATTAATGATTTTTGGTAATGTCAAATGAGTTTAGAATTCAATATTTCATGCTAATTGCTTACGAAATACATTTTGACAATTATCAAATGTATAAATATTATTTACGTATTTCGTTACGAATTAAATTAACAATTATTTATATCATGTTTATAAACAATCAATTATTATAATAATTATCATTTCCTACAAGGTACATCACTTTTCACTTTCTTGAATAATGATATTTTGTATACTTATACTATATTAACTATAAATTAATTGAATTAACAATGATTACTTTTTAAATATACCAAGATATTTTTGTTTCACTAAAAATAGTTATAGTTATAAATGCAAAGAATTATTATTCAATAATAATTAATCTATATATCTTTACTCATTTTTAACAAATTTCGAATTAACTAAGATAAATAATTCTTATTAAATTACAAATCCAAAAATAAGTATTTTTATTTTAAATAAATTTCATTAGACAATTGTACTATTATATTGACTCTTCCATACACTTAACTTATGAATGCTATCTTAGTTTTCATAAATATTTCAATATTTATTTGGAATTTTATTTCCCTTAAGCATTAAACCTATTTGAAATAGTTTAACTTATATTTGGAAATTTTATATACTATTTGATTATAATTTGCAACATTATCATTATTAGATTTAAAATAAGACATTATAATAAGTAATATATAGATTTCAAATTATGATCAATTAACAATAAAAATATCAAATATATTTTTGAATTGATTTTAGATCTATTGTAGAATAAAAAACATCAATAAAATAAATATCATTTTATATTATACAATAAGAAATAGATTCAAATTATTAAATAAATAAATTATATATATATATAAACCCAAATTGATCTAAATTCATTGTTTATGTTTTTTTTTGTTCTTTTTCTTGTGAGGCTACTCTTTATTTTAATCTGATTATTATTAATGTTATTATTCATCATGCTGCTCCTGTTATTATTATTTTTATATTCTATATTACTTTTGCTCTTATTACAGTATATTTTATTCAATTGATTAAGTGTTTGATTATGTAATAATGTGATTATGTTACAATTATTATTCAATTTTCTTTATTTTACTACCTTACTTTCCTGAAATTTTGAAACCAAATAATGTTGGTTCAAAATCTACTTAGATCTAAGTATCAGGCAATAATTAAAATTTTGGATGAAGATCTGGATAAGTCTATATCTAAATATTGAAATAATTAACCATTAATAAAAATTGCGGAAATGATTTACCAAAATATGCTCCATCGATATCAGCACATTTCTTTTTTGGCATGTAAACTTCTTCACATCTAGGACAAAATACCTAATTATATTATGATGAAGAACTTTGATTCTAGCAGTTTTGAGATCTTCACATAGTCCTATGGGTATTACATTCTATTTTTCACAATATATTCGAGGACAATGACCAAATTTTCCTTATAAAAATCGTTCACGCATGATTGCAGATCCTTTGGATGTAAATATGAATCGAGCATGAAGTAAACCATAAATGTCAGATGCCTCTTAATAAACTTCTAAAAATCTTTTGTGATGTAATATAAGAAAACCTTTCATCTTCCAAGTCTTAATCTTCAGGAGAAGTAGGCTATGAAATCATGCTGATGGCTTCACTAGATTTATTATTCATCTTAGATTACTTAAAGAAATTAAATTTTCCTTTGATTCCAATTAAATTGAAAGGATCACGAATAAAATCATCATCAACTTCACATAAAAATTAATGATCTTCATGTGCACAAAACCATTCTATCCAACCTCCAGGATGTTCTGAATATTATGATTCCTCTTCCTATAAACTTTGATGATTTACCAGACATCTTCCAAATATTTAGTTAAAATAAAAGATTTTTATAAATGTTAATAAAATTGGATAAAAATATTTATTTACTCCATCTGATTATCAATAATAAATGATAAATGAAATGACTTTAAAATTGCAAATTTGCTTAATTAACATATCTAAATATGATTCCATCAAATCTATTTAATCTGTCTAAATTTCTCTGAAAGTGCTAATGTCTTTTGATATTTTCTCCTATTCTAAAAATATTAGTTAGCCTCTAATTGATTAAACAATTATATTACAATCTTCATAGTCTTATTGTAAATCAGATTCCAATAGTTTGTCAGATAATTCATCATATTTTTCACAAATTTGTTAGAATAAAAAATTCACTTTTGAGTCTTAAAATCTTTCACTCAATGCTCTACTTCTATTTTATAATTATAAATAATTATTTTTTTCTTCTTCACATTAATTATTTCTAAAAAGTAATCTTTCTACTCTAGATTTGATTTCTGAATCATTCGCTTCAATCAATCCTAATTTTATTATGTTTTTATTCTTACCAGCAATAATCTCATTTTATTGTACATACTAAAGTATTTTATCCTTTAAATTCCTTAAATCTGGGGTCTGAGATAAAATTCCTTTTAATGTTTATTGTTTTTCATCTGAATTCATCCATCCTAGATACTCTGAAGGTTAAATGTTAGGCAAGATTTAAGACACTGGCATATTTTTAATTTTATTAACACTTTCATCTACATGTAGAGAAGTAACAAATTCACAATACTCTTTTATAATTGGACTATACTTATATTAATAAAAAGTACTTGTTTAGAACTTTTGAGTGAAGTTCTAATTGATCTTAGATAGCATGGACTAAAGCTAGATGAGATGAATTATTATTCCACTAATAAAATTTTGTGTAATCATATGGAGTGTTATTGAGTGAACAAGTTGGTGGTATACCAATATTATAATTCTAATCTCTAAAATAAGAGCATTATTATACATTCTTATTTAAAAATTCCTTAGCATCACAATTGCAGATTGTGTATACTCATTAGGTGCTTTGACAATTTAATATTAGAATTCTTTTGCTAAAGTTTGAAATAAGTCTTTAGTTTATTAATTCACCTATTATTATTATCCATAAATATTTCCTATATATTAACCCATATATCCTTTAGGTTAGTTCTAATTGTTCATTTAATTATTTATTTTCAAAATTTTTAAAGAATTAAATAAAGTTTTCTATAAAATATTTGAAATCACTTTATAATTTATTAAACACAAATATTTTTATTATATTGAATAAACATTTATTAGAGCACTTCTTTAAGAATTCATTTAGATTAATGAAATAAATTAAGGTTTTTTATGTTAAAATTAATAATGACAAAATCAAAAGTTCAAAAATGAGTTTCAGAATCCAATTATTTTATGTATATATTATTTTTAAAATCAAATAATTTTTTGTATTTAGAATAGAAAACATAGATTTTAATAAAGAATTATATTTAAATAATAATTATACAAATGATGGTTGGTTACATATTATTAAAATTGAAGCTTTCTATTAAATATAAATAGATAAATTAAATTGATTTCATCCAATCAATTAAGGTCAAAATGAAAAAAAATGAAAAAGTTGAATGAATCTGTAAAAGGATTTTTAATCAATTCATTAAAGAACAATTACAAGTATATTTGAAACTGTTTCCATAAAATATAAAATTATAATAAAGACTACTTAATAATTATTTTATACAATACATTCAAATGATAATTAAAAATATTGAAATAATTGATTAATTTTTAATATCTTAAAGCCAAATTCTCTAAATCATAATGAAATTTTGGTAGAATATTAAAAAAAAAAAATTTTTTGAAGGTTGATTATCAATATTAAAAAATATATGTTCAAAAAGATTATTTAAGCCTTTTCAAAATATTCCTAGAGATATTCTTATCTTAAAGATCCTAAATATAAAAGAAGTGAAGTATCAAAACCAAAAGGAATGGCAATTAAATCTTCTATACCATATAATATTCCGAATGATCAACTTTAATAACATCGTCCCAAAGTTATTGATATTAAAGAAGTAAACCCTCCTCATAAAGAAGTACCTGTGTTAATGTTTATAAGAAATATTAATATGCAAATCTCAATTCCATTTTCTTAATAATGACTCTTTACTTCAAAATTTGAATCTTATACTATGGAAAGTTGTTAAATAATTGACGATTCATCATCCATTTGCAGCCGAGTAGAATTTTGAAATTTTTGACAGAACTTATAAAGTAATATTAAATAATGCAGGATATTTTTATACTTAAAATTTTAGAACATTAACACTAAGTTCGAAAATATATTATTAAAAGGATAAATAAGTTTGGTCACTGTTATTCAAATATTCAATGGATTTTTTACGTAAATGGGAACTCTAATAAATTACATTGTTGAGTAAATAGGTTGAAAAGTAAAAAATAAATAAATGATTTAGATCATAATAAAGTACATTTTTATACAGCTTTGATATGATAATGCATAAGGTTAAAAGATAAGAAAGTGATATATCTATTAGTATAATTTATTTTGATAATTTGATGAAAACCCATATAATATATTTTAATAATGTATAGTCTAAATTTCTATTAAAGCACAAGGAAGAAATTTATGGAGATAATGTTGAAAATAAGAATTTTTAGGAAATTTCTTGGCTAATTTGGCCTTCTGCATTTAACAGAGATAAGACATACTTAATGAAGAGGACAAAGTAGTCAAAGAGAAACAAGCGGAGTAATTCTTGCATAGCGGATAAAAGGTTGGTTTGTTTAGATTATTTTGACATACTCTATCCAAACGTAAAGGATCAGATAAAAAATTCTATCACTTATGAAAGATATTAGTATAAACCCTTATTTTAGAAGTTTAAATGAAATTATCAAATAAATATAATTTTATAATTGTTTAACCAAAATAGACTTTTAATAATAAGAAAATGATAATAAAAGAGGTAAATTTCATTAGTTATTTTATAAATAATCATTATTAGTAATTTATAAATTATTTTTCAATCATTTAAATAAATGGTTTCATCATGTCATCAATTTATAAAGTAGTTAAAATTTTCATTTTTATTAGATCAAGTTCCTTTAAATACTTTTATATATATGGACCATCTGCTAATGCATAACTAAAGTGTTTTAAGTTGACATTTATAATTCCAGATTGTAGAGTTCTTAAAAATAGTTCAAGTAAAATTAATGCAACAGAATTAATTAATTCATTATCAGCATCTATTTTTAATTAACCAAATAATTCTTTAGCCTTAAATATCAGTCCATAGAAGATAATATTTTTAATTAAAACAAATTCAAAAAAAACAATCTTTTTACATTCTTTCAACAAATATGAAAAATATTTTGATATTTAAAATCTTGATTTGATAATGTCACTGTGATAATTTTATAATGGATAAAATCCTTCTTCTGATATAGAATTTAAAAAGATATAAAATTAATTAGAAAATTTTTAATTTGTCAGTTTTTACAAAACTTCTCTAACTATCTCCTCTGCAATTAATGGAATCATTATTTTATGCTGTTTTTTCTCAGCTTTCTAAAGTTATTACAAACGACTAAATTTAAATAAAATCTATTTAGCTATTACGTTGTTAACAAAAAATATAACTTCTTAATTTGCTTTTTAATAATTATTTTAATGATAAGAATAACTAATTAACTAATATCTTTGTTGAGATATTTTTGTTTATTTAATTAAACAAAAACAAAAAAAAACAGTTGCAAATCCATATTTTATATTCTTAATTCTCTTGTTAATTTAAGATCTTTTTAAATCATGATTAGTATTTATATTGGGTAGCTTCATTAAATATTTCTCATATTAGGCTAATCTAAATTATTTTAATGCTTCTTTATGAGGTTATAATTTATCATTCTTTACAACAAATTAATCTAATTAGCTAATTATTTATTCTAAAGTTGGTAATTATTTTTATTTAACTTTTGTGACTCTTGTTCTTGGTCTCAAATCTTAATCCTCATCACTTTCTAATAAATCAATTAAATTAGAATCATTTGTATTATTTAACATTTTAAAATCTGAATGAAATGCTTTAGGTTATGTGTACATTGGACTTTCTTAATTTAATATTTTAGGGAGCTTAGAAGGAGTAGGTATTTTCTTTTCAATTGTGACTAACTCACTTAATAAAACAGATTAATTGGTAACAATTTTTTTTGATGTATATGTATCTGATTAATTTTCCAAGAAAAACAGTTCTTTTTTAATTTATTTAATTTATTCAGAGAGCTTGGATTTTTATTCTTCCCAAATATGAATTTATTATTCAATCTAAAAGAAATGTTATTCAAAACTTGTTTTTGGATTTGTAATTTAAGTTCTAAAAGATTAATGTTTATTTAATTCAACATTAATTTTATCATACTCTTACTTCAAATTAGCCAATTTTTTAGTAAGATTATTCATTTGGATTTATTTGGGAATTGGTTTATCAGGAATAGATTGTGCTCTTATTCTTTATTTCAATTAAGGTATTAATTCTTCTATTACTCTTCTTTCTTTATCTTCAAAACCCAGAGATTTCTTTATTTTTTGAATATGCTCTGGCAATTTATGAAGACCATCACTTTTCCCTACAAATTAATAAGCTAAGTATTTATTCATATATTATTTTTATAATATTTAATAAATAAATAGTTTGAAGGTGTATTGTTATTCTTCTTCAGCAATATTTTATTAATAAAGAAGACTTTATTCATGATATTCATAGATTTAATATTTACATTAGGATTTCTATATATATATATTATATATAAATTGTTAGAATAATGAAAATCATTCATTTTTCATCATTAAGGTATTGAAATAATGAACAGAAGTCATTTGAAAATATACTATAAAATAAATAGATGATAAAATTATTTTATATATATAGAATATTAAAAAAAATTAACTGTTAATGCAACTACGTTAAAGCAAGAGTAGGAAAAGCATTGATGATTAAGAAATAGGATAAAAGAAACAATAAAGTACAAGAAAATCTGTTGGACAAACCAAACCCAGTAGAAGTGTTTCAAAGGATAAAGAAAATCATAAAACATAGAGTCAATTGAATATTAAAGCAAAAAATATTAGTGAAACATTCAAATTAAAGGATATATTAAAACGTAAAGAATTTTATAAAGGAAATGAGGAATATGAAGATAATACTGCTACTAGATCAACACCTTAAAAAACAGAGTGTTAAACAAGCAATTCTAGATTTAGTAATTGTAATTGCAAACAAGAAATAATTGAAGATAATTTGAAGTAAATTATTTAGATAATTAATTCAGCTTAAAATAAGAAATATTAGAACATTTAGAGAAAATACAATGTATAGTTCAAAAAAATGAAAGATTTATGACTCACAGATCTTAACTAGAAATAAAACGAGAAAGTTTATTAAACTAAGAAAAATCTTCAAGGAAATGCATTAATAAAGTTCCAGAATAAGATTAATCAGAAGATGTTCCAAACACTAGCAACATTTAAAATTTAAATTATATCATTCAACAACAATAATTTTAAATATCAAATTTAAAGACTAAATTATTTTGTTAGGAATAGAAATTCTTAGAAAAATAATCATAATATGAGTAAGAGGTATTATAATTAAAAAATCAAATATTATAATTAACAAGCGGAATGGAAATGTTGAAAGAATAAATACATTAACAATAATTTTAGAGGCAAGTAAATGTTTAAACAAAAAAATGAAATTTAGTTATATATATAATGTTATTATCATAATAGATCTCAGTTTTTTAATTATAATTCTTTTATAGTTCTTATAGAAAGTATATTTAAACAAGAATTTATATGAGAAATTGTTATAATCTATTAATAATAATTATAAAATAATATTTTTTTTATTTTAAAGCGCAATGGAATAGACGGATATTAACATTGGAGATCAAAATAATGATAATTCATCTTCGGAAGAAATAGATTTAGAATTATAAGATGATGAAGTAAAATAAATGGTAATAAAGTATAGACATAGGTCAATTAGGAATGCCCTTAGGAACAATATATCTTGAGTCACTTATTGGAAATAGGAGAATTTATTGATTATTTAGATTAAAATACAAATAAATGGGTAACAATGAAAATTGTGGATATTTAAAATTCTAATATAAGACTATAATCTCCTACTTCTACAAATACATTCTGGATATAATTTACTTATGAAATAATTCGTAAATAGTGGATTCCTGGAGTCCCTTTAGTGAATACAAGAGTTGAAGTTTATAATTCTAATAAAGGATGGTTAATTGGTATGGTTGTACAGATCGAAAAGGACTCAGCACTAATACATCATTAGGGTTACAAAAGGATTTACGATCAGCATTATTAATTTAAAGACATTTATCCTCTTGGTTAGAATTCTAATGAACCTGGAATAGGAAAATTATTAAAATAATAACCATAATCAATTCTAAGATTGTAGCATCGATTTAATATCTATCTACAATTGTAAAATCTCTTACCTATGAGTAAAAAATATAAAGAAATGGAAACATCCTTACAATCTATTTTGAATGAGTAGGGTATGCTAATTAGAGAGGTTTCTGGAGATGGAAATTGTATGTTTAGAGCTATAAGTGATCAACTATATGGCAATGAAATCTATCATAAGGAATTACGTAAATTTGCAATGTAGTATATACTATAAGAAAAGGACTATTTCTAAGATTATATTATAAATGGAAATGTTGAAGAATATGTAGAGTATAAATCAAAAGATGGTGTTTGGGGAGACAATATAGAACTACAAGCATTTAGAGAGCTATATGATATTCCAATTGAAATTTATGTGTGCAACAAAGAACCATTAAAAACTGGATTAGAATCTAATCCATATAATAAAGAGTAATAAGTATTTATTATTACTTAGACCAATCAGATTGTCATATCATGGAAGATCTCATTATAACTCAATAAAATAAAAGGATAAATAACATTCGGCCTTATTAGGAACCTTAGAAATTAGTTAATATGAAAAACAAATGTTCGAGAAATTACAAGAACAGAAAAGCAAGCAAAGTGCAAACAATAATAATAGACATGGATAATAATTATCAAGAGCTTAATTTGAGAATTGCATTAGCAATGAATTAGATATTATCTTTAATGAATCTAAACGACTATTCTAAGATCAATAGCTAAAAAAGTATATTTTAATGAAATTAATATAGTGAATAAACTGCAATAAAGGAATCTTTGCAATAATTAGAATATGAAGAAGATGAGGAATAACTTATGGATATGGTAATTAAGGAAAGTGTTCAAGATTAATTTAATTAATAATTTCCTATTCAATAATAGCAAAAGCAAACTTAATAATTATAATAAGAATAACAATAATAACAATAACAATAATAGTAATAATAATAATAGTAATAGTAATAATAATAATAGTAATAATAATAATAATAATAACAATAACCAAATTTAGAAAGTGAAATATTGAGGAAAATAATGGAATAAAGCAAATAAGAATAGGAATAATAGTTTATGTAATAATTTGAAGATACTTAATTTTAAAATGCTTTGAAAGAGAGTGAAAAAACTCTATATGAAGACCCCATGAATAATCCAATAATTGCTTAAGTTATGGACATGGGGTTCTTTACACTTGAATAAGTATTAGAAGCATATGCAATTCACAGAGATGACCCAGATATGATCATTAATTATCTTTATGAAAATTTCTAATGATATTATAAATATTTTATTTTGAATATAAATGGATGATTAAGATAAAATACAAGAAGATGAATGTATGAATTAATATTGTACAATTGAATCATAAAATGTTTATCCTGCTAAATTTAGTGATTAAATTCTATTTTTTTGTAAAGAATGTCTTGAATTATATACTGAGAAAAAGTGCTGTTATTTCTGCGCTTAAGTATTTTAAGCATATATTCTAGGTTTACAGTGATCAAAATGAAAATTTTTTGGATGGTCAAAAATGGATTGCATGCGATTAGGAAAAGTGTGACAAATGGGTATTAAATTATAATAATTTTTATAAGACTCATTTATCTTGTGAAGCTAAAAATGGAATTCATAGTATTGAATGTTTAGTAGAAGATATGAAATTTAAATACATTTGTCCATGGTGTAGAATTGAAGATTAAAAATAAAGAAATATGAAACCTCTTCCAAGATCCATCCACAAAAAGGGTTTTAAATTCTTGGAGAAAATTCATAAAAGAAAGAATAGTACTTATGAACCTCCTGTAAATAATAATACTAATGGTATCTCATATTTTAATACAACACATTCAAGTAAATCAAGTTATTTAGATGAACTCTTGAAAAAGAATGGAGGGTTTAGTTAATAAATAACATAAGAAGAAATGTAATTAGATTTACAGAAAATGATTTCATTGGTTAAATAATGATACTACAATCTAAATTTTAAAATTATAAATATGTTGATTATCACTTAAAATTATATGTATAATAAAATGACTGCTATTAAAATATAAAGTTCTTATAAAAAATATGGTTTTGTTACCTAAATCTATTTTTTACTCCATTTGGTATAATAATAAACATAAGAAGCATATAGGTGCTAAAGAGAGAGAAATTAATTAGCATTTGTTAGAAATAGGATATCTTATAAAAAATTTTTATTATTAGATTTAAGTTTATTCCATATATAATCTAAAATTAGAAATAGCAGTATTTGCTATTTAATGCAATAGAAGTGTTATCTTAAGCATTTTGATAATAAAAATTTTATTAAAAATTACTCTGAAAGTATTCTATTTTATATTTCACAATACAACAGAAATTACTTATAAGCCTAGCTTATCAAACTAAAAGAAACTTATTCACAAATCTAATAAGAATCGAAATAAAAATATAAATTATAAAATATAATTATTTCATTAGATAGAATGAAATCAACATATACTTCTCTTTAAGATTTAATACCATTAATGCGAAATAAACAGTCAAAAATAAAAATAAAACTTTAAGCGAGTCAAAATTATGAAGAATCTTGTACCTGCAATTAAATGAGTTGTTTAATATGTTCTCGAAAAAGATCATCATCAATGATTTCTCTAAAACTATTAAAGCATTCAGTAATATTTGATCAGGGAAAGATAGAAAAATAAGGTAATGCTTAAATTTAAGGTCTGATATAACGAAAATTATCAAGATAAGCATCAAATAAATTGTTATAGTAAACTTATTATGGTGGAAAACAAATTTATGAGCCTAAAGATTCATCTACAAATTCAACTACATGGTTATTGCCAAAATCTCATTCTAGAAAAATATCGTTAGACAATTATTCTCAAAAAGAAGTTACTTAACTCAAATCAGCATAATAATAAGTTACTACAATAAGTAGGTTAGCATTTAGATTTATGTATGTGATTGGAAAAGGAGGTTTTGGAAAGGTGTGGAGAGTAGAGATGAAATAAACAAAGAAAGAATTCGCGTTAAAGGAAATGATCAAGGGAAAGTATATTCTCTTATATCTTAGAATTATTTCAAAAAGATCAGTTAATTCAGTAATGAATGAAAAATATTTATTGGAACCTCTGCGTCATCCATTTATTGTCAATATGCACTTTGCATTTTAAGATAGAGATAATTTATATCTTGTATTAGATTTATTTAGAGGTGGAGACTTAAGATTTCATATTAGTAAATTAAAAAGATTTACTGAAGATTAAGCAAGTATTAAAATTGGTTAAATTAGAATTTTTCACTTGTTGTATGCTTTTAGCATTAAAATATTTACATTCAAATGGTATTATCCATAGAGATCTCAAACCAGAAAATTTAGTTTTTGATAAAGATGGTTATTTACATTTAACAGATTTGGGAGTTGCTAGATTAAATAAGGATAGTGTTGCAAATGACACTTCTGGAACACCTGGATATATGGCACCAGAAGTTATGTGTAGAATGGAACATTCTTATCCTGTTGATTATTATGCCCTTGGAGTTATTCTTTATGAAATTTTAATTGGTAAAAGGCCTTATAATGGAAAAAATAGATAAGAAATTAGAGATCAAATATTAGCTAAGTAGGCATCCATTAAAGAAGGTACAACTAATTTTAGTTGCTATGCTATAGATTTTATCAATAGAGTACTATATTATAAAATTAGTTACTCATTCGTAAACCATAATAAAGGTTAGGCTTTGCAGGAATTGAAGAAATAATTAATCATTATTGGTTAAAAGGAGTTTAATGGGAGAAATTGTTAAATAAAGATATGAAATCTTTATATATACCAGGAGTAACTTATATTTCTTAATAAAAAGTGTATTGATTGTAATAGTGATTTTTAAAATCAGATATCAGCAGATAGTGAAATAGAAGAAGAATGCTAGAGTTTATTAAGAAGAAAAAGTGTATAAAGTTTATTCGATGGGTATAAGTTTTAATGATATGTGAATATTGGTTTATTATTTAAATGATCTAAGGAGTAACTAAATTTATCTAATTAAATTACTTCTTAGAATAATTTTAATTTAAACTTCTAAGCCAAATAGTCTATACAAATTTTATTTAATGAAATATTTAAGAATATTAACATATATAAGAGTATTTATTATTAATTACATTAAAATTGCTATCATTATTATGAGTAGAAAACCAATTTTTATCTCAGATAAGTAAACATAATAGAGTTATATGTATAATTAACCAACTCAAATTTAAACTGGTAGACAAGCTGATACTAGGATTGTTAATATGAAAAATACAGAACATTTATTGATGGGTATAATTGTTATATCATTCAGCTCCTTAACATAATTCTCCATTTTCTGCCTTAAGTACTGCAATGCAATCATAGGATGCATCATTCTTGAGTAACAAAGTGGAAGATGCTAATGTTGGATTCTAATAAATTTTGAAACATGTCAATCAATTAATAATTGAAAAATCATAGACATAAGAATTAAAGATGAAAGAATTGTAAAATTAAATAGATTCAAACAGAACTATTATTTTTGATATTAGAGGATAAAATCCAATTAATGCTGAATAGTTAAGCATAAAATTTAAATAGTTTGAAGAATCTGTAATTTCAATTTTCAATATTTTTAGATCAAAACATAAATAAAAAAGGCACAAGAAGAATTAATGAATTAACAGGTTAATTTTTAAAACGATTATTAAATAAAGTTTAAAGAATTACAGGATTAGACTGATAATAAATTAAAATTTATATAAAAAGAAAACTAGTAAAATTTAGTTAAATTAAAAGAAGACACACAATTAAGAATTCCTTCTTAAATTAATCTTAGTGAAGATAAAACAATAAAGGATGTTCAATAAAAAATTAAGGATCTTTAATTATTATTTGATTCTCAACATAATGAGTTTGCTTTATATGATTAAAAAACAAAGTAAAATTTTCTATTAATAATAATTAGATAACAATTAACCAAATTAGAAAAAAATTTATTTGAGCAATCCTAAAAAATTAATGTTTAAGAAGAATAGACAATTGCTTAATTAAAGACATTTTAAAATAATCAATAAAATAATGTTGCTTAAACAAGCAAAAAACTTTCAGATGATATCGAAATTAAATTATAATAAATTTAGAATATGATCCAACAAAAAACATTTTCATAATCTGATAAGTAATGGATACCTTATAATTTAGATTAACAGAATTAACACTTTAATAGGCAGATATAAATAATATTACTCAAGGAGTTTTTGATTTACAGAATTCATAAAAATTACTCTCTTAGCAATACTAAGAATTAACACTAAGAATAGATTAACATCTATCTTAAAATTCTAAACAAGAATTTTAAATTAAATAATTAGAATAGAAAGTGGATTATGTATACTGAATTATATATTTTAGAATAAAGATGAAAATGATAATGGAATTACTTAATTAAGATTAGAACTTTCTAGTCTAACTAAATAATTTGAAAGATTGAAATCAGAATATAAAAATTAATTTGATTATCTCATAGATTAACAAAATAAATCGAATGAAGAGATTAGAAAATCCCATTAAGAACTACTATTTTCATTTAAACAGACAGAATAGACCAATTGGGTTGATGAATATAACAAGAAAAAACCTGAAATTTAATAAGCTTAGGTTTAAGTTTTTAATTATGAAGAAGATTCTGAAAGTAAGAGTGACCATTAAAATAATGAATTATCAGAATACAATAATAATGTAATAATATATTTCAATTTTATATCAGGATTATATAGAGCCTGAGTTTGAAAAGGAAGCATTTATGGATAAATTAAAAGCTTTGAGTCCATTTAAACATAATTAAGTATAGGAAGAAAAGATAGTAGAAGTAAAACAAGAGAATTAGGATTAAGATTCGGAGAAGAAAAATGATTAAAAAGATGAAGAAGATGAGGATGATGAAGATAAAGAAGCTACATATTAATTAGATGAAAATGGTTTCTTATTAGATGAAGAAGGAAATTATTTATTAGATGAAAATGGTTAAATGATTCAATTAAATGAAACTTAAATAGAGTATTTAAGAAAATAAGATATGGTATAAGAGGAAGATAATTGATAATCATAATAACTTTATCATTTAAATTAAATGAGAAAGAATATATATAAGATTATTAATTCCTTAAAATTCTTAAAACTTAAAAATCACAACCAATTATATATTAACTTGGTTTTGTTATCTATAAAGGATGATACCATTTTAGAGGTTAAGATTGTATTTAATCCATAAAATTTATTTAGAAAAACAAAGCTTAAAATTTATGGCTTTATTAGTTTAATTATAAATTTTGTTGAACAAAATTAAAAATAAAATTGAGAATATCACTTCAATTCAATTCAATACCATTTTTTTTTTCATAAATTAAATAGCTTAACATTTATTCCATCTCTAGGTTTTTTTATGAGATAGATATCATCTCTAATTTAGCTTTATTTTAAGATTCTGTTAAAATAGATTAGCTTTATTAATACTTAAATAATTTAATGTAATACAGAAGAGGCGAAAAAATTAAATTAGTCTAATTCTTATGAGAATTAGTTCAACTCTGATTTTAGTGCTAAGAATTGTGATATTATTTGTATTTTTTCTTGTTTCTTTTTCATCACTAAATGAATCATATTTCTAAGTGGAATATTTAAAAAAGGAATACTTATTATTTTTCTAGAAGAATGGATTTTTAAATTCATACTTCCCTTATTGATTCTTCACTCGTTTGAAACCATAGTTATTCATTTATCGAGTAAATGAATCAATATGATTATGCTTAAAATAGTTTAAGAGAATCTGATTTTCAAAGAGTTCTTATTGATGGATAATAATACCATCTCCTTTTTCCTCAAAACCAATTATTTCTGAATAAGATTAATTCTATTTCATTTATTTTTTAATAGGATTACATCTAATATTTCAATCAATTTGCTCACAAATTTTGGGATTCTATGATTTTTAGTATTCATTAATTTTTATATCGAATTTTCTTTAAGAATTCTCAATACAATTATGAAGATGTTGAAATTACCTTTCTTTTATTTGTCTCCTTATCCGTAGTTAATTTTTCATCGGAAATAACAAAATTTTAATGATTAAAGATACAACATTAACATTTTTTGTAATAAAATAAAAATTATCAAAATTGTAATATGTAGGTAACTATAATAAAAAAGAAGCTTTAATAGACTCCTTTTAAGAATGAAGTTCTAATTATATTTTAATAAACCAAAGGCTTATTTGATGGATAATCATCATGTTCTTAGTAATATATTTAATAACCTTCGTTATTATATTATTTCCAAAATTTCATAAAATTAAACCTAATGAAAATCTCTAATTTAGAAGAATGATTAGTGATATTAAAAGTTGACTTGAGGATAGTATATGAACTTGATGAATTATTCGAGTTTATAGTTTGAAAACCAATCAAATTTAAGTTTTGAGATTCTTAAACTAGATATAAAAAAATAATTTTCTAGTATATTAAAATAACAAATATATGGTAATCTATTTATTTTATTCTTTAGTCTGGAATAGCCAAGAGTGCAAAGGGTGGAAAAGGTGGAAAAGGAGGAAAAGGAGGAAAGTTTGGATCCGGTAAGAATAAGAAAGCACCTCAATCTAGGTCTTTGAAGGCTGGACTTTAAGTAAGTATTTTTGAAAATTTAGTTTCCTGTTGGACGTATTCATCGATATCTAAAGCAAAGAGTATCTGCTAAAAACAGAGTAGGAACTACATCAGCAGTTTATGCATCAGCAATTTTAGAATATTTAACAGCAGAAGTACTTGAGTTAGCAGGAAATGCTTCAAAAGACTTTAAAGGTTTGAAATTATCTATATATTTTTTTAGTTAGAAGAATAACTCCAAGACATTTACAATTAGCTATTAGAGGTGATGAAGAACTTGATATTCTCATTAGAGCAACAATTGCTGGTGGTGGTGTCATTCCTCATATTCACAAAGCTTTATTAGGAAAATAAACACCTGAAGGTGGATAACCTAAAGAATGAAATATATATATATAATAATATTAATTCATTTTGGAATTTAAGTATGATTCAACAATTTAATGGATGGAGAAAATAAATCAAATTTTATAATATGATTTATTCGTTTCTTGATGAAATAAGAAACAATAATAGATATTATATTTATTTATCGTTAAAAAAACTATTAATTTAATAAATATATATGGAAAATAATTTAGTTTGAATATAAAATCCAAAGGAAATTTATTAAATAATAAATGATGTAATTTAGTTATCATATAGCAAATGGCTAAGAATTGGCATGACGTAAGACAGGCGGTTATTAGAAGTAGTTTGATGTTTAAATTAAAGTTTCACTTCTAAAGTCTAGTCTTTCTTAATTTTAATCCTCTTCTGGTTCTGATTCTGTTGATGAAGACGAGGAATGTTTTTCAATTAATTCATCCTTGGTGTTTTTATTTTCATTCTCAAAATCTTGAGTTTGATTATTAATTAATCTATATTTATCCTAAAATCCATTAAGATTAGTTGAAAACTCTATAAACTATCCTATTCCTTAGATGATCTGAAATTCATTAAGTAATTTAATTAATTTTGTCATTCCCATTTAATTTCTGAGATCTTTAAACATTAATTTATAATTGTACAACTTCTTGACTGATGAATCAATACAAGAATAAACAAAATTTAGTTCATCATTCAATGTAATCTAAGATAATTAATATATTAAATACTTCAGTAACACCACCAAAATAAAGGATTTTAGCAATGCAATTATTATTTTCAATAAGATTCTATAATTCAATGCTGCAAGTTTATTTAGATTATTCTGATAGTGAAATTGCTTATTCTGCTTAAGAATAAATAAGAGAATTTTCAATATTTGGTTGTAAGATGATAATAATATCATGAGCATATTAAAGATATTCATGCATTATATTTCTGAGATTATGTTTGGAATCAATAAAATACAGATTAACAACTACAACATCAATTTTATTTGATAAATCCATCTTTAAGACTTTTTAAACATTTACATTCATTTTATAAATTCCTCTATCTATCAAATCAGTATAAGTCTTATCAGATTCTAAATAATATATTGTTCTAGTATGACTAGCTAACTTTAGTAAAATTAAACCAGTGGGATCATGAGCTAATAAAATAGAATTGGATTTGATTCTTTTATTTATGGAATCAATAATTGAGGAGTTAAGTAATTAAGCTTTAAATCTAGTTTCAAATTCTCTGTCTTAAATGATCAAATAGATATCTTTAAAAATTTTCATTATCCATTGATGAGATTGCATTTCAATTTAAACATTACATTGTCTAGCCAACAAGCCACCACAACGATGAAGCAATTTCATTTCTATATTATTGGAGTTAAATTCCTTTATTATATAAATAAATTTGATTACGTCTGAAAAGTTAGTTTTCTGTAAAAGTGATTGTTTTTCTAGATAAGAAAGTTATCTATTATAAATTTTATGATCTTCATCTGAGTCATTATCATATTTTTCTTATTCAAAATAGTCTATTTCTTGAGAAGTAGTTTTATTGAGCCAACCTTCTTATTGATTTTACATAGATATAAGAGTGATTGGTTTTGATTTAGAAATTACCATTTAGGTGGAGAGTTTCTGTAATTTTCTATTTGAATGAAGAGGTTCTTCTCTAACACAGCCACAAAATAATTATTGAATCCAAGTTGGTTTCTTTTATTATTATTACATAATGATATTAATCACAACTTTAATAACATTAATACATGCAGCGTATGATGGGACAGATTATCTAAAAAATGAAGGTAATTTTGTAATCGAATAAAATTGGATAATGAATTAGACAGAAGAATATTTAGAAACAGAATTCATTACATAAGGGAATGAGAAAGTAAATTAATATATGAGTTTATGAAAGTTCTTAAAATTACACAAAAAAGCAGGATCAGAATTAAGTTTCAAAGATGGATTTTATCATCTATTTGAAGAATCTTAACCATTACATATAAGATTTTGGTTTGCATCAGGAAATAAAGAAATTGAGGATACAAACTTAAGATTAAAGGATACTGCCACAGATAAAACTGTAATTTCATTTAGATGTGGATATGCTGGATTTGTTAGAGTCAATGATAATTAGATGATTACATTTTACAATAGTTCAGTTTCAAGTGATGCTAAAATCATTTGGACTCAAGCAGACATCTTATTGAATTGGGATAAATAAGAAGTATTGATTTTTATGAATGAATCATATATGGGATCTGCCAGTTTCTACCATGAAGAAGTATATGAATATATTTTATATAGGTGACAAAAGTTAATGAAGTGATGCTTTATAATTTAAAACCAGACACTACAAGTTGGTGGAAGAATATTAAAGTATGCAAAGAGAGATGTGATAATTTTGAATTTACTCAAATAGTTGTGATATGCTTTGCATTATTCATATTATTATTGTGAATAAATGATGATACTTTGTTAATTTTAATAATCAGCATTTGCAATCATCCTCTTACTTTTTTGTATTTTATTATTTATAGTAATTACCTAATTTAATACCACTATCCTATTAAATATTCAAAATAGAATTCATACTTCTGTAGTAAATTCAATTTGTTTCTTTTCGATTTTGTCAACTATTTCCATAGCTGTATTTTCAAATAATTAATCTATATTATAATTCGTTTTTGCAGAAGTTTCAATATATTGCATTTTATATTAATCAGCAAATGCTTTTGCCTGTAGAGTCGATATTTTGCGACTATTATATATAATATTTAATATATACTTGGATTCCAAATCAACTTTATTGCCTACTAACACTATTTAACAATTCTAAGCAGCTTAATCATTGACTTCATTATACCACTTTAATACATTGTGGAATGATTCTTCATTTGTAATATCGAAAACAAGTAATACTCCTATCGATCTAAATTATATTCATTCTATTCAATACCCTTTATAATAAGATCTTGTTATTGACTTAAAGGAATCTTAACCTGCTGTATCCCAAATTTATATTTTTATTGTTTTCTCATTCTTTACAAAAATTTAAGATCCAAATTCAACTCCTATTGTAGTGTCATGTTCATCTCGAAATTATTTCTCTGTATATCTCAACAAAATGCAAGACTTCCCTACACTTCCATCTCCAACTATAATAAATTTTAATAAATAGTGGTATTATGCCATCTAAATTATTATTATATATTTTAAGCATTTCCAATTTATCACATTTCCATATGATAACTCTAAAAATCTTCAAATTGAAGTATTTCTACATTATAATCAATAAAGAAAAATGTACTCTTATAAAATAAATTAGAATCTGCTAAGGATGCCAATAGAATTGAATCCAAAGATCCTGAAAGTTTATGATGCATAATAAAAAGCATGATATGATTTATAAGAAAAAACTCGAATTGGTTTTGTTTCATTCTAGGTTTCTTCTTATATGTTTAACTGTGAGAGACAATCAAAAATATTTAAAAAACCAAAAAATTGTTTTATTAATACACCCAATAGACAAAAAAGTCTTCGATTTATTTTCTAGAGATAGCTCATTATATTTAAATATTAATTCAAAGATTGAGGGGCTTGAGTTATTTAAGAATTTAATTCATTTGCTTGGTAACTTTTATTTTTAAACTATAGAAAATTCCATAGTTGTTAATCTATCTTTTAAACAAAGAGTTTTTTAATTGATTGAAATAACCACAAACACTAAAAGATATATTATCAATTTATCTTATGGGTAAACTCCTAAACCTAATGTTGAAAAAAAACAGATTATTTATATTAGTTCTATTCTATATAAAGTAAATGAAATATTATTATTTGACTTTATAATATCAACATAAAAAATTAATATAATACTATTATATACTGAAGAATTTATAAGAACCCCCTTCAAATTTTACTTTAAATGAAATTTTCAAACACACTTCAATTCACAAATTAAAAATAGCTTTTAAAAATTTTAACACAAAGGCATCTCATCAAAAACAAAAAGAACTTTGAACAGCTGAAATGAAATCAAAAAGTAGCTTAAAAATAAAAAAAATAAAAAAAATAAAAAAAAAAATAATTCAAATCATTATAATTGAAGGACATCAACTCAGTTCTCCTCATAATACAAACTAATATTTGCTAACAAAGCATGAATAATTAAAAATACACTAAGAAAATGATTCTCAACCTCCAGGAAGCATGTTGCAATTCCTTTTGAACTAAGACAATTTCTATTAATTATCATCAGATTCTTGAATAATCAAAAAAGCTTTGAAAATTACATGATCTCTATTTGACCAAAGTTATGACTATTTATATTTAAATATATTTCAGATTTTATATACCATTAAATCATTATTTAAAATATAATATTATCTAAAGTTTTAAATTAAAGAAAGAATTATTTACAAAAATTCACAAAAATATTTAGAACAATTTATGTTATTTTGTTATTTTGTTTATGGTAATTATTCAATTATTAAGAATTTAAGTATGCTCTTTACTTGTATATAAGACATGTGAATGGTTAAGTATATTAACAGTAATATATCTAAAAATTTTATTTTAAATTTGCATGTTGTGGAATTAGTTATGCATTTAGTACATTAATATAATGATTAATATTATATAATTATAATTTATTTGAAATGAGTTTTAAAAAAGGAGATTTTCGTCATGATTTTGAAGTTATTTGTCCTTATAATAAGAAACATTAAATGCCATTTAGTAAATTATGGTTTCATATCACAAAAGGTTGTAAAGATAAAAGAGAAAAAGGTATTCATTTAATTTATTTTAGGTTATAAATATGATACTTGTCCCTACAATTGTTTTCATATCATTCTTAAATCGAGAATGGAGAATCATATTGCTAAATGCAGATATAATTAGTTAGATTAAAAAAATACAGAGGTATCTGATTTATTTTAAGAAATGCAATTCATGGCTGCTTAATAATTCAGCAACAATTCTCCTCAAAAAAATAGTAATTAAGTTTAATAGTAATCAAATTTTAAATAAAATAATAATAACCCTTAGTATGAAATGCCATAATGGAGAAATATTTTTGATTCTTAAAGTGAAATTGATTTATATGATATTAGAGAAATTAATGATATAAGCAATTAAAATTATGAAGATGAATTAGAAGATTCTTTCAGAATGAATTAATAGTCTTCAAGTTTCTCCAAAAGCTTTTAATCTTCTGCTGCAAAAGAACAATCATAAATTGATGATAATGATAATTATTATTATTGAATTGATATAACTATTATAAATAGGAATAAAAATTAAATCAAAAGTCATCTTGAATTTAGTTTACTATATTATTAAAATTAATTTCTTCTTTATTTGTTAAATCTTTATGAGATTAATAACGAAACAATTAAATTAAATTTGTATTTTATGGATTTCTCATTATACCTAATTATTTGGATACCTTTACTGCTCCATCACTTTAAGTTATTCTTTCTAATAAATAGATAATCTATTAATTAAAATATCATTTACTTTTTATTCATTTTCATTCACATTATTATAAATTAAAATTGCTATAACACTAATGGCTTCTACAAATTAACGTTTATCAATAGTATCATTATTATTTAGAGATGCAATTGCTTTGAAAACATGCATAAGTTATCCCTTAGATACCATTGAATTTGCTAATTCAAAATCTTAACAAAATTTCATAAATCCAGAAAGTGTCATTAAATCTTTTGTATAATGATTATAGTATGTATCAAAATGTTCGTGCATAATTTCAAATAATTTAATCTAAAATATAATTATTATGTAATACTATTTTCGGATCATCTAATAATAACATCAAAATCTATAAAATATACTCTTGTTTTTCTATTCTTAATTATGTTTCATAGGGTATCAAGTATTATTCGATTAATTCTGTTAGATCATTGCCATTAAATTTTTCTGCTATTAATTACAATGAATTATAAAAATTTGTAAAATCCATTTTACCATTTTAATTATCATTATCATATAATTTATTAACTTTAAATTTTGGACTTTTTGTTGAATCTAATTTCTTTTTAGGTGTTGATTAAATATAAAACATATCAGCATCTACTTAAGTAATTAAATTTCCAATTATTCCACAATTTTATAAAAGTTTTTTATACTTTATACTTTTTAAATTTACTAAGTTTAAAGGTTCTCCTATTTATGTATAATATTCAAATATATTTCTTAACTCTTTTTCATAAATTATTTAGGAACCATTTTATAATTATTTACTATCTTAAACTAATTATTATGATTATTTTAAATTTGAATTTAATTATTATTATTAGCTTTAATAAACTGTTGAAATTCTACTCTATTTTGCAGAATTTACTCTACTCAATGCCATTACTAATTAAGTTTATTCATTCTTTGTTTAATTATTATATTTTGAAAAGTATTAAAATCCTTATGAATTTTCCAATCTTTCTAATAATTAAAAAAATAAATCCAATCCATTTTAATTTTCTTCTTATCCTTAATGAAATGAAATGATTATTAAACTTTCAACAAACTTTGAAAAATTAAATAAAAACTTTCCATCATTTTTTAAATTTAAAATTGAATTTCTATGAAATAAATCAAAAAATATCATTTAACCCTTTGTCTATGTAATTATTAAAGGTATAATTTCAAATTATTATAGAAAATGCATATATTAACTTTATATTTATGATACCTTTTAACTTTAATCTGAAAATATATATCCATGTATTTTACACAATAATCCTTATACTTGAGAAATGATTTCTAAAAATTATTCATCAATTAAACTACGACATTCTTCAATTCTCTTTAAATCCTAACCAAAATCTGTTTAATCATTTATTTTTTCATAGAGCTTTGATAAATGATTCTTATAAAGTAAAACAAATGACTTTGATTGCTCAGGAATTTTATATAATTTAATTGCTATTTTTACAAGTAAATCTTTAAATTAGTCTAAAGTTAGAGATTCTGTATTTTTTGTAATTTAGAAATATAAAATATCGAGATCTTTAGTAGTTATTTCTAATCTTAATTATATTATAGATACCCTATGTAATAATATCAGCATCTGCCATAGCTTTAATAAATTTACTTGATTTTAAATATTAAATGTTTGTTTTATTCCCAAATTACACATAAAACATGAAAATTATTCTAATATGCTAAACAATTATAGATTCGTGTTGTCCTTTTTGCTTTTAAACTTGGGATTGACTTAGCTTTTTTTCTTATTACTAAAAGTAAGGCTTCTCTTTGATTTATTAAGGATTGGAACGATTTATTGGAGGACCTATTCTGATGTCTTCATATTTTGGTAATGGATTTATGCCCTTATGATTAAAAGCAGCTAAAAGTTCAGATTATTTTAGGGAACTAGACATAATTATTAACTGCAATAAAAATAATATTTAAATATTTATATAAATAAAATTGCTTCTATTTTTAAAAACATCATTAATGACTCTGGATTTATTTATTCTCAATCTCAAATTATAATTTAGGTTTTATTTTTATACATCTTCAATAAACTTCAAATTTTTAGAGTTCTTACTAAATATTTTATAATAAACATCAAGAAATTATATATTATTAGGTGCATTCACTAATAAATTTGGTTTTCAAAATGTTATTTGATTTGAAATTAAATAGATATTTAAATTTCTATTAAATAATTTTTTTTAAAATTTACTTCTTAAGTTAAGATGAAAGAGTTTATTTAAAAGAATATTTATTTGTTTAATAGGATTATATATACTTTTTGTTAGAATGTTTCTATATTACATTGAATTATATTATTTTATTATAGAAATAATAAAATATAGTATAATTTTTATTTAATAGATGTTTGAATTAACTCCAAATGAATTAAAGTCATATTAAGAGAAATATGATAAGTTAGTGAAAGCTAATACGACTTTAAATTTTAAAAGAACTAAAAATATCTTAATAGGGTAATTTTCAATAACAGATGCTCAGGCTGATTCAATTTTAAAAAAAGTTTTCTTTCTATAAAATTCTGATGAGTTAAATAGGGAAGGATTCTTTACAGCTCTGAGGTATGTTTAAAGCTTACAAAATCAAGTGGATATAGAAACTTGTAATATTAATACAATTAAATTGCAATTTCCTCTTAGAGTCAATAGTAAAGTGAACTTGAGAAAGTCATTTTAACCTCCTTCTTAGGAAGATTTGTTAGAGAAGTCAATGATTGCTCTATAGAATTTATAGAATTTAGTAAAGGAGCCAACATCTCTTGATAGATAAAGAAGCTAAATTCGTTAAGATGGAAGAAATAATCAAAAATAATAATAAATATAAAAAGAATAAGAGAATAATTAATAAGAGAAAAAAACAAATAAGGTTGTTGATGAAATATAATAATGTAAAGAACATATAAATTAAGTTAAGGTAGAAAATAAAGTAAATGAAAATTTGATATATGCACAATAAATTATTTAAACGAATATAGAAAATGATATTTAATTAAATAAAAGTGAAGAACATCTAATTACTGAATTTGGTGTAATAGACATAGGTTAGAATAAAAATAGTAGATAAAAACGATAATCTTTTGAGAATCCTATTATGACTAATTAGCTTTAAGACACTGATTAGACTTAAATGTAAAACATAAATGCACCCACTAATATTAAGGAAATTACACCTGATATTATTGAAATTAATGAAGAAGAAGAATTTATGAAGCCAGATGAGTCAAAAGATATCTTTGTATGGATTCCAGGTTATTAATCATTTAAAGATGGACCTTTTTCTTAAACTTATTATACATATACAGTTTGTTCAGAAATCCGTACTGACCAATTTTATGGATAATATACTAAATATTAAGTTTAGAGAAGATATACAGATTTTAAAATGCTTTAATAGTATTTTACTAAGTCTAAATTGGGAGATATTATTCCTAGTTTACCAGAAAAGGAAGGTGTTATTGCTAGTATAAAAAATATGGTAGTAGAAAATTCTTAATTTATATCTTAGAGGTAAGAATAATTATAATTATTTTTGTTATATTTAACAAAGTATAAAGAAGATTAGATATTGTTGTAATTTCTAAGTAATGAGAAGAAATTTGACTAAATCTTAAAAGACCTTAGGTATTTTAAAGGAGACAATTAGGATGAAGACACATTTTTACCAGATCCTGATGAATTTACTAGAAAATAGAAAATAAAAGAAATTATAGTTGGAAAATCATTAATGGATATTCTTGATTATTTTAAAGGTGAAAAAGAGATAGATGCAAAATTTTAGGAAGAATATCGTCAAGTTTAGTCTCATTATAAAAATTTAGAGAATAAAAAATTAGAATTAAATAAATTCAAATAGTGTTTAAATTAATTTTATGATCCAATAGATAAATTTTCTTCTAGTAATTAGTTATAATAAACATAAATTGTATCTGAAGAGAATATTAGATAGGTTTAAGAAACCTAAAAATTATTTTAAGCAAATTGTATATATTGTATTATCTATATTTAGATAATAAACATTAAAATCTTATTATGAGTTAAGTTACATAAATTGAATTTTAATTAAATAGTTTGACTTATAGTTATAAATAAATATAGAAACAAATATACAAATGGTTTGCAGAAAAGAAAAGATTGAGAGAGGAAAAGATCTCAAATAAGTATGTATTATATATTTCTATTTCTAGAATAGAGATATAAAAGAATGATACAGAAGAAGGAAGATTATAATTTGTTATTTCCAAAACTAATGAAACTTTGATAAAATTAGTTAAATAAATTACTGATGATTTAAAAGGATTATTAAAAGATTTTGTAGATGAATTAACTCAGATTTGAAACTTTGACATTGCAATTTTATTTTTATTGTTTTAACTATAAATTATTTGAATAAATACTATATAGTTTTAATCATATTTATATTCTTCATAAATAAACATTTTTAAAGTGAAAATAAAAAAATATTATAAAAATATTTTTATGTTAAAAGTGCAAAAGCAAATTGTATTTTCTTATAAACTGTTAATTCTATGTGATTTATGATTAGATGTATTGGTTAATCATATATATAAAAATTTTAAAATACTTGAAAAAAAATTAGTTTCTATTTTTATATATTTGTATAATCTTCTATATAATTAGATTAGAACAAAATAGTCGAATTTATATATATATAGAATACATGATAAGTATATTTTTATTATTAATAGATGTAGTATTATTATTTCAAAAAATCAAGAAAACTAGTTTAAGTATTTTAAGAGAGGATTATCATATTTAAATAGTTATAGAAATGATTTAGTATTTTTAAACATAAATAGAAAGAATAAATAAATAATTTTTTAAATAATATTAATGTTACTTCTTTTTACTATTACCATAATTTAGTTTGTGCCTACAGCAAGAAACCAGATTATCATGTAAGCTTAAATGTATATTCAATAGATAACAAATAGAAATGGGATGTAAAACGTCGTTAAATGGAGTTTGTTAAGAATTATGCCCATTAGGATAATTTGATTGTTAGAATTAACAGGTCAAATGTGAGTATGGATATTTCCTATAACTTGGATACTCATGCGTACTATGGTAAGAACAGATATCTATGTAGCCCTTATTAAACTGTTATTGATAGCTTTACTTTATATTGCATGGATTGTGTAGAGCACCCTTATACATGGTGGAGTAATAGAACTTGTTCTTATGAATATTCGATTGAAAGTGGAGATTATATGAAGGGAACATATATTCGTAAAACAAAGGAATACACTGAATTATATTTTATTGGTCCTTCAACTTCAAGTGGAATTAATTTAGATTCAATAACAAGAAATGTAAATGCTTATATATAAGGATATAGGTTTAATATTAATTCGACACTTACATTTGTTCAGGTTGTAAAAGATTTTGTGATCCAGGAGCGAACGAAAATTGTAATAGTATTACTTCTCCTTATACCGAGGATAGTGGTGTAATAGGAATTGAATGTTTATTAACTTATGAGTTTAAAAATTAGTTGTGTATTAGCTGTCCACCAGATTGTTTAAAATGTTCAAATGGATTATGCACATAGTGTAATGATGGATTTATGATATCTTTTGGTTTATGTTAAAAATGCGAAGAGGGATGTTTAAATTGTTTTGTTGTACAGTTATAGACTGTATGTACAAAATGTAAAGAAGGAATGGTGACCTCTTTAGATTAAAAAACGTGTTAATTTTGTGGTACTGAATGTAGAAGATGTGAATATGTATCCTATGCTTAAAATGTTCAATATCAGTATCCAACAAGAACAATGATTAAGATAGATGATATAGGCAAATAAAATTTATACATTAAAAGATGTAGATAGTGTTCTACTGAGAGTTTTGTAAGTCATAATGGATTAGATTGTGTGACATGTCAAATACCAAGATGTGATTTGTGTTATTACAATATTAGAGGGGATGTAACAACTATGGATTATGATTTTGAACCTAGTAATGGCAATGATCTTGTATCAAATTTATTATGTTTCAAATGCATTAGTGGTTATACTGTTAGTGCTGATAAATAAAGTTGTATAGTATCAGTTCCAGCTTCAGATTCATGTGATAGAAAATATACAGATGGAACTTTAAAATGTAGATAATGTATTAAGAATACAATACTGAATTAATTTAGTAATACTTGTTCAAGTTCTTGTACATCTTATATAAATTACTGTTCAAATTGTTTTTCTTATAAGAGTTTGGATCAATCATAATATACAGATGGTTCAGGTTAAATATTCACACGAACTGCTTAAACACTTTACTAATGTATTTAATGTAGTAGTGGATATTACCCAAATATCTTTAGTGGTTTATGTGATGCTTGTCCTAATAATTGTTAAAATTGTTGGTAATATTCATCAACTTATAATTTTACTGATTATTTACTGAAAATGCAACCAATTAGTAATTCATAAAAGGAAGTATTCTTAAATGATTTTCCTATTGATGTTTAATGTACATCATGTAATTTTGGTTATTAATTATATGGAAATGAATGTTTAGGTTGTACTAGTAATTGTTAAGTTGAGAATTAAATTGTGAGTGATTATTCAATTAATAGTTGTGTTTTTAAATCAACTTATGCATTTTGTGGTGAATGTTATGATACATTTAATGATAGATCTTTAATATAGGATAAATCTGAATGTATAGAGTGTCCATTGAATTGTTTAGCATGCAGAGAGAGATAATAATATGAAATAACAAACCTTTATTTTAATCCAGATAATACTAATTTACTTCAATATGGTAGATTGTGTTACAAATATCAAACTATGAGTATGTCAAATCTTTAAAGTATTTCTTATAATTCCTATTAAAATCTACCTATTTTATGTATCTATTAACAAGCAGTTTCAACAAATACAAAAAGATGTCGTCATACTGCTGAAATTACTGTTCATGTTTATTGTAATGAGGATGAATTTTATTCTGTTTATTAAACCTTAACTGATAATGAAAAATTATATCATTATAATTTAAATGATTATTATTATATAGATATAGAGGATGTTGCTTCAATTGAATTTACAGATTTGGAGACTTTTCAATTATATTAAACTATGAATTAAGCTCCATTAGAAGAATTGACACTAAATATATTATTTACTAATTCTATAGATTATAAATGTAAATTTAAAAAGTCAACATAATTGATAACTGACTTTCATAAAAATGTATATGCCTTAACAAAATTCTAAGTTAACATTCAAAGTGCTCATAATATACCAATTACATTTTAAATCACAAACAATTTCTATCTGTTAGATTTCCCTTTTGTGATGATCAAAAATATTAATATCTATTCTAATTTATAAAATAACTTTGGATTAATAATAACTAATAATATTTTATCAACTTATTTGTAAATAGAGTATTGCACATTAGGATATGAAACTAGCAAAATAGATGAATCTTAAATATTTACTTTAAATTTACAAAGTCTCAATTACTTGGGGTTAAAAGATGTTTACATATAAAACTTATTATATGTTGATTAAATTAAAATCAACTAAGATAAGATTAATAATTACCAATTCGAGTTCACTAATCTTTATTTTTCTAAGAATTCATTTATAAATAATACAATCTTTCCATTAACACCTTTTAGTATAGTAAAAATAAACAATTTAGTTATTACAGATTGCACATTCAATAGAACATCATTATTTATAAATCAACAAGAATATTAATTATTTATATCTATTATTTAAATTGTTTAATTGACTATTAAACAGACATAATTTTATTAATCATCAAGTATAATTAAATCTAATTATATTTCCTAATTGTCAATTAGTTTATTAGATATAATAGGAAATAGATTTAACGATAGTGAATTATTTATTAGTAATACTTATTCCATTTAAAAGGTTTACATATATATGAATGTGTTTACCAACAATTCCCTTATATTTACATCCGCAGATTAAGTTCCAGATTCATAATAGGTTTATGAAGCAATAAAAAATATTCCATTTGAAATATAGAATTTAAAATTTGTGGAAAATACTTGTTATAATATTAATTGTCTAATGCTCCTATAAACACCATATAATTCAGAAGAAATTCACTCTAATTTGTTAATTAAGAACTTTTACATTTATAATAATTATGTAGAACTCTCATTAATTCAAAGATTATCAGTTTCTTCAGCAATCATTAGAATAACTTAAATGAATAAAGTCTAATTAATTGATATCGTTATTGATACTTAATTAGCTATTACTGTATTTTCCTTTTAAGAAATAGCATCTTTAGAAGTCTCCAAATTCTTATGTGATTATTCAAATAACATTATTGGTATGAAAGATACTAATCCTCGTACTAAAATTGAGAATAAAACAATTATACAATATCCATTTAATAATAAATTACCTAGTAATACTACTTGTTCATATTTAAAATAATCATTTGGTAGTTATAATGGATATTGTTTAGATGTTTAGGATTTCTTATATGGAGTAAAAATATCTGATGCTTCACTTAAAGGATTGTTAGGAATTGATAATGGATTCATTTATATTTAATCATATGAATCTTTAATGAAATAAACTAGTAATTTAATTACTGAAACTTAGACTCTTTTAAACTCATCTGTATTTTATAATGGGTACGCAAATGAAGTCATTATCTTATAAAACATCAATATATTCAATACATCTATTGCAGTTTCAAATCCAGTAACTAATATTGGAAGTATCATTATTGAATCTGATTAAGTTTAGACAATACTTATAGATAATGTTTAATTGATTGGAAACCATTTACATCAATTAGTTGAATCTATAACAATGGAAATATCTACATGCTTTACTATTTTAAGTCCAAATGGAATTATAACCATTAAAAATTTAATTGCATAAAATAATAGAGCTACTTAATCATAATATGGTATAAATATTATAAAATGTTAATCATTAAAATTATAATCATCTTTATTTAATTATACAAATATTATGGAATCAAATTGGCTTGATAGATTAGATGAATATTAAGTGAATAATTATTCATAGTTATTAGGTGAATTTTAAATAGAATCTGAAGGTTCAAACATATATATTTAATGTAGAAAATTAGAACTTGATCAAATTAAATTTATGAATGGTAAATCTCTTATGGGAACAGCCTTTTATTTTCTAGGTCAAGATCTAGCATCTATTACTATTAATAATACTGAATTTATAAATCTATCAACTTCATTAGAATATATTGATTAGGCATATGGAGGATCATTATATCTAAACTTATAAAAGTCTAATTATAATATCATATTGAACAAAGTCATTATGAACAATAGTATGTCAAGAGTAGCTGGAGGATGTATATATATCTAAACATCCATGTATGAATAATTAGTCTTAATAAATGATAGTAAATTTATTGAATGTTCATCTTTATAGAGTTCTGTAATAGATATTTAATTTTCAGTATCTTCATTAGTATTACCAATATTAAGTATTAGTAATACAAATATAATTAATAATAATTTTGAAGCATTTCTAAAACAATTAGTTGATATTAGTTATGAAGAAGAATAAGAAATAATTTCTGGGGTATGCTTAATAAGATAGAATTATGGTATTTTAGAAATTCAATCAAGTTAGTTCATAGATATATAGATTCAAGGTTTAATGGTACTTAGTAATATGTTTTAAGTGATTCTACAAGATTTAATTATAAAAGATATTACAATATTTTCATAATCTTTAATAGATATTACTCATTATACTAAATAGTCAACAGTAGAATTATAAAATATTGTTATTACTAATATTACTGAATAAAAAGTATTAACATAAGAATAATTTATATACAAATTTAATAGTAAATGTTAATCAATAACTTCAATATTTGAACTTGCTAACACTTAAACTTGTAAAGAATAAGAAGATTTAAGAATATTTTACTAGGATATATATGATTATAGATAAATATCACAAACAAAATTAGATAATACAACATTGTATAACTATTATGATTCATTATCTTATTCAGACAAATATTTATTAAATGAAATTAAATTGAATACATTTAGAGAAATTAAATCTTATTATTCATCATCAGCTAATCTATTTATGATAGATAATGTAATAAAATAAAACGATTATAGTTTGTGTTATTTTACAAATTTATAATAAACTTATTAAATTGATAGCAATCCTCATTTCATTAAATTAAGTAATGTTAAATCTAGCAATTATATCAATATGATTTCAGTTACCATCAAAAATACTTTCTGCAATAGATGTAATCAAGGCCTGATTCTAATTAATAATTATGATTAGTCAGCATATAATACAACTAATATATTTGGATTGACTTGTTAAAATAATAAAATTGGTTACTTTGGTTGCTTAGTTCTAACCACTCAAACAATACCATAAATGAATATTACCTATAGTAACAGACTATTAGAAAGTACAACTTCAACTTCAACTTCAACTTCAAGTTCAACTTCAAGTTCAACTTAATAATATAATATAAAAGTATAACAAAGTTTATTTTAAAGTAATTCTGCATAAATAGGATCTGGTATATCTATTGTTGGTTTAAATATAAAAGTAACTGATACTCAATTTATGGATAATGTAGCAACTTTAATTGGTGGAGGAATAGCATTTGTTTATAATTCAGAAAGTTAGAATGTCTTAGATCAATTTAACAATAATTACATTAATAATGATGCTTAATTAGGAAGTGCTGTTTATATGATGAATAATAATTTAAATAATCTTGAAAGTTCATAGATTTTCATTCATCATAACACTAATACATAAATTGAACAGATACCAGAAAAATTAGGTTTGATGATGTAAGATGGTCAATTAATGGGAATATCTGCATTCTAAAATAATGATGGAGATTTAAATGATGATAATATAATTGATAATTCAAATATCTAAATTATAGATATTGTGACTGTTAAGACAACCAAATTACCTAATTTAGAAAGCAGTTACTTATTACTACCTTCTGGTTAATAGATATCATAATACAAATATTATTACGAAGATACTTAAGAATAAATACCGTATAATTGGATATTTAGAATATATAATTTGGATAATAATTTAAATATCATAAAATCTATTTCATAAACTGAAACATGTACAATTTCAGGTAGATTAATGGATGAATTAAATTTAGATTATACTAAATAATTTTTAATGAATTTCACTTCCCAATCAATTATCTAATTTGATATATCCACTAACTCATTTAATTTTGATAACTTATAATTATATTTCGATCCATATTTGCAAGAGTAAATCTTCTTATAACTCAAATGTAATTCTTTTATAATATATATTAGTCTAATGTACATCCATAAAGATTCCAATTTATAATCAATAACCTCCTTATAATGTGTTATCTTATAATAAAAATTATGCTCTCTATTTGAATGTGAGAACTATTCCTTGTTAAATCGGAGAAGCATACCTAGATTAAAAATGTACCTCCTGTAGCTCAGATAATACATATTCTGTTCAAGAGAAGAGTGTATAATGTAAAGGAATTAATTCTATTTAAATGGATGAAGTCACACCTGTTAGAATTAAATTGAAGGAATAATATTGGAGGCCTTTTCCAAAAAATGATTATATTGAAGAATGTTATAATTTGCCTTCTAATTGTCTTGGAGGTTGGGTTCCTGGTGATACATCTTGCTATGATGGTCATGTTGGAGCATTGTGTGAATAATGTGATATCTATGGAATCAGAGGACCTGAATATTCTGTAAGCAAAAAATACACTTGTGGTGCTTGTTCAGATACTCTTGAATCAAATATTCTTATCATTGTAGGTATCTCAATTTTCACTCTTGTAACTATGGTTTTGTCTGTTAAAGGCAACTATTAATTTATTGAAAATTTAGTTCATCAACAAGTTCTTTAATCAATTGGAGCAAGAATAAATATATAATCAAGTAAATTTAGTATATTATATAGATAATGCATCCATTATTATGAAATAATTAACCAATTATTTATAAATCATTGCATCCTTAACTACATTCAGAATCTCTATACCTACTGCCTTTGTTTCATCTATGGAAGTATTAGGAAATCCAACACAATCTATGGCATATTCTTTAGATTGCTTTTTAGTTACTCTTGCAACAATAGATTTATTATACTTCAGAATGGCATGGGCTTTATTAATGCCTTTATTTTATATGATTTTATTCTTTATTGGCTATTTTACAGGAGTATTAATGAGGATTGCACCTTTTAAAATAGGAATCATTTACACCACATTTATTTATATGTTTATCTATTTACAACCTACTTTAGTTGGAGGGTTCATATCATTATTGAGTTCTAGAACTGTTAGTGGAATAGAATGGGTTTAAAGTAATGTTAGTTATTAATATTATACTGATATGCATTAATATTTCATTTATATATTTATTGGTCCAAATCTATTACTTTGGAGTATGCTATTACCTTTAACTTTTATGCATCTTATCAGGAGAAATAAGCATTAATTAGAAACTATGGAAATACGAAAGAGATGGGGATTCTTCTATCATGAATATACAAATTAAGCATATTTGTGGGAATTCGTTAAAATCTTTGAAAAAGAACTTGTGATCATTTCTTTAACTTACTATGAAAACAAAATAGTTATTAAGGGATTAATAATCTTTCTAATTGTATTTCTATATGGTGCTTTTTCATTTACTTTTATTCCTTACAAATAAAAAAAGTTAAACTTTATTGATTAAATGTCCACAGCAGTATGTTCCTGTTCATTATGCTTAGGTGTTCTAATTTATGCTAGTCAAAATGAAAATTTAGATTATCTATAATATATTATGTTCTTAATAATTGCAATTATCAATTCACTTTTGATAGTTTTAATCCTCTTTCATTTATTTGAAGGATACATTAATCAATTTAATGATAAATTAGATATTTTGAGAACCAAATTTAAATTAGCATTTCCAAATATTGAATTCTAATACCCATGTCTTAAAAAGTTTTTAATAAATAAGAAAGAAATGAAAGAGAAAGTTATCAATTATTGGGCAATTCTTAGATATGAGACTAGAGAAGGTATAAAAAGAAAGAGATAAGATAAAAGTGCACCTTTAATAATATAAAAAAGAAAGAAATCAACTTCAGGTTCATCAGATTTATCAGAAAAGGATCTAGAAATTAAGTAAGGAAATTCTGTAGATCAACATAGAGATGTGAATAGTCCAGATAGAGATAGTAAAGAAGATGTAAAGTTACTTAAAAGACCACATTCGAATTATAAAGGATTGATGAATTAGTAATAATAATTATCTTTGGATTCCTCAGAGAATTTAAGTAAAGTGTTTCCTGAAGTTATTTCTGAAATCCCTTCGACTCGAAAAGAAGAAAAAAAAGAATCACAGAAAGTTATATTAAAGAGACCATTATGAATATTATATTAAATATTATTATTTAATTCCAAATTTTTCATAAAGTTATGATTCAATTAAAATAATCTAAAATCATATTATAGTTCTTAATCCTTTTGATTTAATATCCCCTATTTTAAAGGAATTAAAATAGGCTGATAAATTACTGGTTCTAAATTTCTTTCAATTATTTTTTGTTTTATTTATAGCAAGTATTTACACCAGATTTTATTAAACTACGTAATCAAAATTTATTGTTTATATATTTCTTTTTTTATATGATTTAAATTCCTCGTCATTTGTATAGTATAATATATATTAAATCATAGATAATAAAAATAAAATTCAATAATATGGGTTGTTCAAACTAAAAATAAATGAAGATAAAACAATGCAGTATTAAAAATGAGAATCTTACACCATGCTAATCAAATGTGCTACTTGCAATTAATAGTTTGAAAAAATAAGGCATTATTTTTTCAATTAATCAAAGAAGAATATTTTAGTTGAATTCTGTACCTAAACTTAACTTATCTACAAATGACCTTTATAAAAGAAGGAAATTTAAATAACTCTCTCACATTTTTTGATTGTGTCTTATTTATATTTCATGATACGTTATAAACATTATTTAATCATTTCTATATAAGTATTACCAAAAGTGCTTTTCTCTAGGATCATTTATACTATATTTCCATTTATTCTGAGAATTATTGAATTCATTATAAATGGAACAAAGTCTAATTGATTATTATTTAAAATTTCAAACTGGTCCAACTGGTTTAATATTAAACACTCTTAAATTGAAACAGATTACCACTGTATTATTATATTAATTAAATTTAGTGTTTCCAATAATTGAATAAGAATGTTTTAGCCTTTATTGCTTTTATAAATTTTGAATAAAGTTTTATGTATTAAAATTTATCATATAATTACTATTTTAATAATCATAATGAAAAAATATATTAAAAATAAATTTAACAAGGGATATTGAAAAATCAGATGATCAAATCTCCTTTTAATTAATGAATAATTATTAAATATATTCAATCTTAATTTATTATTACTTCATCTGATTTTTATACAATTTCTTTATATAAAATTTATTAAAAACAAAACAAATTCAATTAATAATTTGCTACATTGTTTTTTTTTTCCTTATATATTTTAAAATTATTTTTAGATTTTATAAATTGGTTTTCATTTAACAAAGGGAAATGAAGTTTAATGAATAAAATTATTTCAAATCAATTATTATTAATTTTATTATGAAATCACTTAATCTATAATTTGGAGATAATAGATAGAATTAGAGGGAAGACATGTTTCTTGCAAACATAGTTGAAAAAGTGTAATTAGGAAAAATTGGGTTGATATCTTTTGTTGATCAAGCCTAATTTATTGATTTGATGACATAGAAATATAAAAAAAAAACAAAAGTATAACCTGTGTTCAATAAAATATATTAAACAATTTAAGTAAATTTGGCTAAGCATTAGCAAACATAATAAAAGATATAAGAAGTAAGTTATGAGATAAAAACAATATCATCAACTCGATAATTAGGATATAGAGGATCTTTTAATATTTCTAATAAAAGTGGAGTTCTATTGGTACACAAGGATAGTAATTTAAAAGAACATCAAACTATTGAATTTAGTGATAAGGAAATTTTAGATTAATAAATTTTAGAGGAAGCAACTAAAACAGAAAAAAACAAAAAAAATTTGAGATTGTCTTAGATTACATCAGATAAAAGAGAAATTAAAGAAATTAAAACAATTAAAACCAGTCGTGATAATATTAAAGATTAATTGCAGAAATAAGATAATATATCAACAGCTAGGAATGAAAAATTCAATTACAATTTATTGACTCAAGAAGGATCAGATAATTCTTTATCATAAATAAAAATAGAATCATATTAATCCTGTTTGATTCCAAGTGAAAAACTGAGATATGGATTAAATACAAACTTCACTTCTGAAATATCAAATGGGTAAGTATAAAATTAATCTGCAACATTTAATAATTAATAAGAATTCAATTAACAACAACCATTAACATCAAGAAAATAATCAGATGTCTTATTAAAGTCAATTAAAGGTAGTTATCCTAAATAAGCATATTTAATAAGTTAACTAGAAAATAATTAAAGAAAAACTTTAACTCCAGTCTCACAATCTAAAATACCATAATCATTTGATTAAAAGTAAAATGATAATCAATAATAAGTTAATAAGAATGAAAAATAAGAAATTATAATAAAATCTAAAAAAGGAACTCTTTAACAATAATAACCATAAAAGTAATTTAAACAAAAGAAAAAAATATAGGATGAACCTTAAAATTCTGTAAATAATGCTTAAAAATCTGTATCAAACCTAGTAAAAACTTAATTGGAATAAAAAATAAACTAAGAAACTAGTTTTTGTGGTCATATCATTAATTCATAAAGGGGAACAAGAAAGGAGTTGGATGAAAGATAATTGGAAAGTCCTTAATTTGTTAGAACAGATGTTATAGAAGATATGGTTATAACACATTCTCCTTAATAATCACTTACAAAACAAATTAGATAAGGAGCAAATTATAGATCAGATTCAAATGCTTTAAACAAAAGTGATCATTCTTTTTAATCTAAGAGATATATTATGGATTAATAAGAAATTAATTCATTAATTCCTCCTCTGTCTTCAAGAACTTTAACTTCAGCTTAAAAAGATAAAATAGATTAAAAAAACTCAATTAGTAATAATTCAGAAACTGAATAAAAATAACACAAGAATTAATTAACAGTTAATATTAAGAGAGGATCTAAAAGAATGAAATCTCACAATGTTTAAGGAAATGAAAATGAATATGATTAATAAGAAGAAGATTAAATACGAAGATATTCATAAGAAAGAGTATTCAAAAATGATAATAAATTTGAAAAGATTGAAGAGGATAGATATTAATATACAATTAATAATTTAGAATAGACTGGAAGTTCATCATCATTAAATAATTATGAAAATGAAAATAATAATAATTAAATAAATATTTAAGTAAGTAGATGTGATAATAGAGAAAAAATAATAGAGGAAGAATCTTTAGATGGCTCCATGAGATAACATTAAACAATATTATTTTCAACTTAGGATAGAATGAATCTTAAGATTGGTGATAATTCATTTCATCCTTAATCTTCCTCAAGAAGTGTTGCTAAATCTGTAACTCCAAATACTCCTATGGGATCTGTAAATACTGTTCAACCTAGTAATAATAACAGCAATGTCCAAAATAACTAAGTGTAAAAAAGAAAGAAATAATCTCATTAGAATAAAAGACCTTAATTATCAACTGAATATTCTCAAACAAAGATTTCTATGCAAAAATAGAAATCAGAAGATAGCTTTTATGAAAAAGAATATACTAATGAATCTTCCTAAGAACCAGAACGATCAAGTAGATTGAAACCTAAAAAACTTTAATAGAAACTATAACCACCTTCAAACTAAATTTAATAATAAAGAAGAAAATCTTCAGCTTAAGTTTCTCCAATGGATGTAATTTTTTATTATATTTTTATTAGCCAAGAAAAGCAGAATAATAAGAAAAAGAAAAACAAAAGTAAATTGAATATTAAAAATAAATTGAGAGAATGAAATTAGAAAGAGATTTAATGGAATAGTATAAGATTCCTGATGGAATGCCTCTTCCCTAAAAAAAATAAATTATTGAATCACTTATTTGTGAATTAAGTAATCAGCATGATCAAGATGTTAAATATTAAGTTTCATTATGTAAAGTAATTGTTATTCTTTAGATAATGAAAGATAAGATTAAATTTAAAATATATAAAAAAATTATGAAGAGAAGATAGATTTCAGATATAATATTGTTAATAGTTGTTATAATGATATGGATTATTTATGTGAACATAAATTAAAATTAAAATAAAAAGATTTAGAAGTTCAAAAAATTATACACTTAAAATTTCAAGATTAACATTACAATAATCAATCTTAACAAAACTAAAATGGAGATAAAGAAGAAGAAGAAGGATCTCCTTATAAAAAATAGAGTAAAATGGTTTTTAATTTTGATCCAGTGGAAATAGAAAATCATTTAAAGAGAAGATGTGAATTTATAAATGAAACTGAATTTCTCAAATTTCTGAAATTATTCTAATCTGAATATAACAAAAAGGTATATTAATGCAATCTCGATCATCCTATCTAAGATATTAGATAAGAAGAAGATAAATAATTCACTAAAGGACTTATTGCTCGCAATTTCAAAAAAAAATACACCAAAAATGTAGCATCTAAAATAGAAATTAATAATTATTAAATGGATATGAATAAAATTTAATATGTTAAAGAAAAAGCTCCTAAAATCTAAAAACTAGGGTTATATCTTTTAATGACCTCTTGAAATATATATAAGAAAATTCATTTTTTTATAAATTTAATAAAAAACATTATTTTATGATATTTTTATTTTTAGTATTTCTAGAAAATACGGTCAATAAATATATAAAGGGTAATCAATTTCATTACAAATTATTCTAGTATAAAAGATGATTGTTGATTTATTTTTAAGTAAAATCTATTAAAATTAAAGAATTATTAATGATATCTAAAATTATTTATCAAATATTAAATGTTGTTAATTCTACAAATCAAAATTTGAAATTCCTTAAATCAATAAGCACTATGAATATCATTAATTTTCAAATAAAACAATAATTTCTTTAAAAAAATTGATAAAATTATTCTAAAAAAAGAAAGGAATTTCAAATATAATTCTAAAAGTTTGTTATATATGAAGTAGTCTGTTTCAAATGAATAATGAGAAACAGCTTTAAATTTCAGTGTTCATTAATTATAAAATCCTCTACTAAGAATAATTATAGGGTTGTTTTCCTTGTATAAATGAAATTAAGAACAAAAATTCACAAAATATATTTGATTTTATAGAATATTTCTGAATTTCCTCCTTGAATTTATACATTAATAATTTTTAATTATAAATTATTGATTATTTTAAGGTTATACCTGGATATTTTTATTTTAGGATATGTTTTGGTATTTTTAAAAATAAAAGAATAAGAAAATGATTAATAATATTCAAATATGTAATTTACACTTCTTGACGAATCTATGTAATACAATTTATCTCATTTTTTAGTGAAGAATTATCTCCAGATAAACCAATCTAAGAGGCAAACAAATATTAACTTACCCCTATTCTTTTACCAATTACACCATCAAGAAAACTTCTAAATGTTCATTCTTATTATTCAAAATAAAGCATCAGCCCTCTTTCTAATGGTGACGAAGAGTAATGTGAAGATTTTGAAGACCTTTAAGTGATGTTTAATAAGAATAATGACTGTTAATTACTTACTGGTTTAAATACATGTCCAATTTTGACCGATAGCGATAGGAAAAGTTAAGAATAAATTCAATTATCTTAAGTAAAAGTTGTTATTATTAGTAGTATATGTTTAATTATAAGTCAAGTCAAAAAATATCTATTCCTCGTGCATCTATATTCAAAATTTAACATTTAACATAGAAAAATCTGAAACAAACAAATATTAACTTAGATTAAACTCAATAAATCAAAGAATGAGTAGAAAAAGAAACTGTTATAATTAATTATTTTTATAATGATCTACTCTTAAATTTACAATAATACTCAATTTTTATATATATTATATGTTAAAAATACTGAATAAAATAAAAACACAGATAAATTATAATTATCAACAATAGAATTTTTATTAAGAGAATGATGAGGAAGTAATCCAAAATTTTCCTAATATTCCTAGAAATAACCTATTAATTAAAATTAGATTTATAATAAAGTAAAATATAATTTATTTGATACCAACAATAAGTAGATAAATAGAATATGTAGTTTGAATAAAATAGATGTACTTTTAGAGAACAGAAAAAAAAAAGATTTAAGAATGAATAAGGATTTTAGATGACAGATTATTGTATTGAGAGCTTGACAATTTAAGTGTATAGTAAAGAAATCACTGAAACATTTAGACTAAAAAGAAAAATGAAATGAGTATAAAAATAAGTTGATTTAGACAATAAAAAGCAACAATTATTGAAATATTATTTGTGAGCTGGTTTCAGCATTGGAAAAACAGTAAGGTCATATTATAAAGTCTTTAGTAAATAATATCATGAATTGTTTAAAGGTTAACAATAAACTACTTCATATCTCACCAACAACTATTTTTGGTATTTTTCTATAATCTATTTTGTTTTTAATTTGTATTTTAATTAAAGAAATATTATTAATTATTCAAAAATTTGTATTTAAAAGGAGAATCCATTAATCATAAATAATTTTAGATAATACTTGTTATTATTTATACTTTGATTTTAGAAGATTCTGGTTCTAAATTCAGCATACTTTGTCTCTACTTTTAGAAATAATCAAATTTGATAATAGAAGAAACAAAATTGTCTTAAAGAAATAAATAGCTGTGATTTTAAATTAACAGTAAAATGAATACAAATTCTAATATTACATTTATATGATTGAATAAATATTTATTATTACTTAAGTGCTAGAATTTTGTAAATAAAATTAATTTTATTTTTTTTTTAAATGTCTTAGTTTTTATTGATTTTGTTTAAAAAAAGATTTTTATTATCTAATTTAGAATTATTTGTTCTTATATATTACAGAAAGGAAGGAGAATGAGAATGATTGACTAGTTGAAAATTTATATTAAATAATTAAAAGATTTATTTAGTGTTTTGAAATGGGAAAATTGTATGAATTAGACTTATTTTAAGCTTAAAACCAGGACGTTTAGTAGTAATGTTAGCAGGCAGAAATGCAGGAAAAAAAGCCATTTTAATAAAGGCAAATGAAGAAACAACAAAAGTATATATTATAGAAAATTAATTAGGATTGCAAATTCCCAAATGGTTTGGTTGTTGGAATTTAAAGATATCCAAGAAAAGTTACTAAGAGAATGGGCTAAAAATAAATTAGAAAAAGAACAACTTTAAAGGTTTTCATTAAGCAATTAAATCTAAATCACATTATGCCAACAAGGTTAAGAATGGCTATATAATTATTATAGATATAGGTTAGAAGAATCAACTTTAAAAGAAGTTAGAGATAGAATTGAAAGAGTGAAGGAATCAGAATTGAAGAATGTTGAAAAGAGAAAAGACTTGAGAAAGAATTTGAGAAAATATTTGGCTGAGAAATATAGAACATTACCAGCAGGAAGTTTGGCAGATAAAAAAGCATAATCAAGATTCCTATTTTCAAAATTGAGGTTCTGATTTATTACATAAGTATAATTACATTAAGGAATAATTTATATATAAAATTGTCTTGTTTATATTGTTCTTTATGAGGGTAATTATACATCATTGTTATTATTACTATTACTTTAATTTTCTTTGAGTTCTAGTATAATAGAACTTGGCCTTCTCTTCTTGGGTTTAGAAACGTCCTAATAAAATAGAATAAAGATTGTACCATGTCCAATTTTGGAGGAAGTATCAACAAATTTGAGAGTAACTTCTTCCAAAGCTCTTCTGTTAGTTTATGGGACTAGAGACTTTCTCAATAAGACGATTCTCTTCTTGGGTCCAACAATACCTCCCTTAAGCATGAGGAAATCGTTTCTAATTTCACCATAATGAGGGAAACCACCCAATGGAGTTATTGCCTTAGAAGTCAAATCGGCTTCAGTAGATGCAGTGTTCTTATCTCCAGCAGCACCAATTCTGTAGATCTTCTTGTTCATTTCAGTTCTGTGATGGTAACCCAATTGACCAGTTCTGGCAACACTGTATCTAACGTTGGCTGGATGCCATCCTCCGATACAACCAACTCTTCTCCAACCTCTATGGGTTTTCTTTTATAAATGCTTAACACCAAATCTCTTGATGACACCAGCAACTCCCTTACCTTTAGTGACACCAATAACATCAATTTATTCGTTTTATTTGAATACTTAATCTACTTTGACTTCCTTTTCTAATAATCCTTTGGCATAGGTGACTTTTTATTCGGTGGTACCTCCATTGACTTAAATTTCAAAGACGTGATTCTTCTTTTATCTTAAGTTCAATTTGCTCATTTAAGTGTGGGCAATGACTCTAACAACTTAGCAATATCTAAATAATTTAATTTATATTTTTACTTAACGATTCTCTTTAATTAAGTTTCCAAATTCTTTGGTTCGGCATTAGCTTTATTGTAATTAGTGAAAGCCTTCTTCTTTGAATTAATCCAATTCTTATAGAATCTTCTCAAAGTGTCCTTGGCAATCTTAGTACTCCAAACAGTTGTTAAAGCTCTTAATCCTCTTGGTGTTTCGATATATCCAACAATACCAACGACAGCCAAAGGTGGGGTTTCAACGATGGTGACAGCTTCAACGGCTTCCTTACCATTCAATTTTGATCCTGGTCTTTCGACAGTTCTCAAGATGTGAGTCATACCAGCCTTGAATCCTGCAAAGGCTGTCAAATGAACTGGAGCTTTAACATTGTCTTTTGGGAAAGCTCGAATTCTTCCTCTGTGATGCTTTGTTCTCTTTCTTGGAGTAAATCCTAGATTTCCATGTCTTGGTGCCTCAAACTTTCTGTGGGACATTAAATATATAAAAAAATCTTTAAAAAATTTTTAAATCACTTTTCAAATTTAATGCTCAATTTTTATTTTATATTAATATTATTCCGTACATTCTAATAAGATTTCCTACTATTCTAAAATCCCGATGACTCATTTCTGAATGAAGCATAATCTCAAATACTTAAGATTAAATTTTTTATTTATTTTAATTGTATTCATAATCATAATCTATTTATTTCCATTTAGAAATGGACTGATAATTCTATGATTTATTTAATTCATTTTATTTATCAATGATTTATATTTATTGAAATAATAATATAATAATGTAAATTAACCAAGTTTAATATCCAAACTAAAAATACAAAACATAGCTCTGTAGACATTTCAGTAATTCATGGTATAAATGTTAGTAACAAATGGGAATTGTGCTTTAGGAGCTAGATGTTAATTTGCTCATGGTAGATAAGAGCTTAGAGCAAATGCTAATGGATTTCAGCCCAATACTGATTTCATGATGCCCTAACATCAACAAGGACCTCCTCCTCTTAAGGTCTAACCAATTAATCCAATGATAGCAAATTATAAGAGTATTATTAAGATTAATCATTTCATAGCATAATTATGTAAGCACTTTAACCCATAAACAGGATTATGCAAAAATGGAGCCACATGTACATTTGCTCATGGTGAATAGGAATTAAATTAAATTAATCCTTATTTCCAGAATCAATATATGTAGTAGTAACAAATATTTTTTATTATAGGGTTGTACAATAACAATTCAAATAATAAAACTAAGCTTAAATATAAGCTGAACTCACCTAATAAATTTTAATAATGATTCTTACCAATATGGAACACATTTTTCCAGATTAATAAGTAAATAATCTTTATAACTTTAGGACATAATAAACATTTTAAGACAGGGCTAAGAAAAAGCAAAGTAGGGTGATAATTAAGGAGCTAGTGAAATTATTAAATTAATCATTCATGATGAATAGAGATCTAAAGAAGAAAAATAATAATATCAATAAATTTACAACAATGCTTAAAGACATTATGATTCTAAATTAAAAGAGTACTTAAACCAATGATTTTTATATTATTATATGTGAAAGCAGATACAAATTTCATTTTATTATAGATAAAAGTATTTTATTTTTTATTATTTAACGCAATTACGTTTTAATATCCATTTATTCAAATAATATATATATATAAATCAATTAAGATCAACTTTATGTTTCTAAACTTTTTACTTCTTTATATATTATATAGTGTTGAATTCAAGAAATATTTAAATTTAATGCTCAAACTCTTCTTTGCTTTTAATTTATTAATAGAATATTAATATTCCATGATTTTAATATAATTTCTTGAATTATCTTTAAAAAATCTATATAAATTAATGCATGTGAATAATAATAAGGAATCATAATTCAACTTATCATTTATTACAGATATTTTAAAAGATTCCATCTTTCTTTATCTGTAATTAAGTGCAATCGTAATTTCTAATAATAATATAAATATGCCTTTACAAATAGATGATAATTAATTCATATTCTCTTAAATCTTTACTATTTAATAATCATATGTTTTATTTATAGTTATTGTAATTATAAAAATTCTCTACTTTAAATAATTTCAATCAATGATAATATCCTATTATTTTTACAATATAATCATCCTCATTGGAACATTTGCAGATAGATAATTATATATGCTTCAATAATTAATCATAAAATAAATCGAATTTTTAATATGATGTTATGAATCATCTTTAAAGATAATTAAATTTATTTAATCCTAATATCCAGCAGAAAATTGTTCTAAAAAATCATTATTATAATATTGCAATACCAAATATATTATTTCAATATTTATTTATAATTTTTCATTATAAATTGCTCTTTGATGTTTTTAATTAAATTTAAATCTAAACTTAAAATTCCAATTGTCTATTTTATTATGCTTCATGATCCCTCATTTTTATAAAATATTTATTTGATTACAATAATTATAAACTATTTTATATTTAAATTTTATATTCTTTTTATTTACATCATTATTATAGTTGATAACATATTTCAGAATCCTTTTAATTAATATAATTTATATATCAATCGTTAAATTAAAACATACTTAATTTCTATACAGTCAATTATAAATAGATAGTATTTTAATTTCCTCTTAATACTCTCTTTTTAAATCAATTAATTCTTCTTGATGTTAGATTACAGAATCACAATTTAATTTATTGCAATAAAAAATCGATTCACCATAATTTTCCTTTTTACTTAATCAAATTATACATTGTCCTTTAATATTTAATTTTAGCTCATAATTTTGTTCTTTAATCTCTTTCAGTATTTTTTGAACTATATTTTATTAATTCTATTTATTTTATATTTGATTCTTTTGTCAATAGGATATTTTGAACCTTTGTTTATATAAATTTCATTTAAATAATTCACCTTGACATCTTTGATTAATCTATATGAATTTAAAAACTTGTAATTGTTGTTTCAGTGACTTTGTCTGCTGAACATAAATTTACATTTAATTTAATTAATAAGTTGAAGGATACTAGCTAAATTGTTATGTTCTTTTGGATTTATTAATAAAACTTTATTATCATATTTTTTTTAATTGAATCTGTTGATATAAGTTATGACAGTCTAAATCTACTTATACTATATTATGGCAAATAGTAATGAGAAGCTTGATGTTTTATATTTATCTTATATTAGAGATCTTATGATGCTTTAGGTTATTCGAAGAATTTGTTTTGATATGAATCTTTTTCATTAGAAGGAATGAGTTTTTATTTTTCTTGAAAGATCCTTGTTTAGATGAATTATTTTAGATTTTTCTTAAATAGTAATTATTCTTATAGTTAATTATTTTGCTAATACTCCATTTTCTAATATTTAATGTTGTTAATTTAGTTAAAAACTAAAGATTAAATTATTGAATCATATCCCTTTTTCTTATTCATATTTTAATCTAATTACAGTATTAATTTTTCTACTCTGGTTATATTTTCATTCTTTGGAGGAATTTCCATTTGTTTTTAAGTGACTTATCAATTAAAAAGGGACTTATTGATTAAAACATTTTTACATAATTATTAATCTCATTAATTATAATTATGAGGATTGATTATATACAAAAATATTGGATTCTAAGTAGATTGTAAAAATAGTAAAAATTTAGATAAAGAAAGAGAATCTAGAATATTTTTTTGATTGAAAAGAAGAGGATTAATATATATAGGATTATAAATAGTTTATCTAAAATTCAAAATCTATAAGGCATATTAAAATATTTTTCATACTAAAAATGTATCTTATTTATATCGTGCTTGATCTTATCTACCAATTATTAATTGTGTTCAGTGACATCAGAACCCTGAAGATACCCTTGAATTATGTAAAATTTAGCATATTTTTATAAATCTTTATTGATATTAAGTTCTTCTTTGAATTATTTATTTTAAGATTCAAATTGCTAGTATTAAATGAAATCAGAAAATTCAGGCACTTTAAACTAAGAATATCTTGAGCAAGCAATAAATCAATCTAAATAACAAGATATCAACGATAATACAAATGTGAAATAGGGTCATTGGAGTTCAGAAGAACATCAATAATATGTCTAATTCTTACTTAGAGTAAAAGGTTCAGGAGATTCGCAAAGAAAAGGACAACCATTATTTAAAAGGATGAGTTAGACTATTGGTACTCGAACTCCAAGTTAATGCAGGTAATATTTTTATGCAATTAGATCCCATCATTAAAAATTCAATCCATTTAATCCTAGGTTGAGAAGAAATCATAAGAGAAGATAATTGGCAAAAATAGAAAAGCCTTATCATAGAACAAAATAACTTATCAGATAATATTTTAATAAACACAAAATTCATTCTGAAGATGAAAGTCAGAATGAATGAGAAGGTTGATTTTATATGATTAAAATATGTGGAGATTATAAAATCACTGAAACATTAATAATTATTTAATTTTCTATATATAATTTGCATCTTTTATTTTTAGATTGGCAAACATTTTTATGAATAATATCATGATTTAGATTTCAGTATAATTTTTAGATAAACAATATACTTTAACATGTCCATTCTAAAACAATGTTTTAAAAGCATTAGGTTATTAAATTATATTTCTCAATATAATTAAATTAATAAATTAATGCATAATCTCGTTTTAATGGAAAAATGAACTGACATTAATGTAATTTCTTCAATAAGAAGTTGAGTTAATATTTACTAATATTATTTAATACTTATGTAAAGGTTTTACTTTTCTATAAAGAATTGATTAGATTATGGATATGATGATAAACAAATAAATTTTATTATGGCATAATATAATTATTAATGATTTTATAATATAATATTGAACACAAATTAATTTAAATTTAATTTACGATCATCACATGAGGCGTATAGTTAGAATTGCTTAATCTGTAATCAAAAATAGAATGTTCTAATCACTTCAACAAAAGATTGTATATCATTTTGATGATAATTACAATAAATTTTATTAAGAGAAGAAAGAGAATTTGGTATTTTTTTAGATCAAAATCAGATCCACCCTACTTATACTTCCAAACACTTTAAAGTATCATCAAATTCTATTGTTTAATACTTGGAAGACAAGAAGATGGAACACAAGATATAAGGAAAGTTTGTATAATTAAGATATTGTCCATTCTGTCCAAAACATAATATAGAAAATCCATCAAATTAATTTGTTATGGGAATAAACTTAGAGAAGTACATATTAATTAAATGATTATAGTGGATCATATAATTGTTTTAGAGCAAGTTGTTCTGCAAAAGGTTCTTGGTTTGATTTTAAGAACTTTATGAACGGGACTCTCAATAGTTCACAATAGTAAAATTAATAAACTTAATAACCGCCCACTTAGAAACTAAATATATTTGAATATCATTAATACTATGAAAGATTAAAGTTATAAGAACCTAAAATAGTATATGACTATTTGACTGGTGATGATTGGGAAAATGTACTAATTGCCTTTTATTCACTAGTCAGAATTAAAGAGGAATTAAGGATGATGTCTTGAAATTGTATTTAATTGGCATTGATATAACTGAAATCTATGATCCATAATAGGGTACTTATGTATAGGCTCCATTAATTTACTTCCCCATGTTTAGATATAGAAATTAGCATGAGAAGAATAAGATTATGTAGAAAGCATTGAAATAGAAGAAAGATGATGTCTTAGCTGAGAAAGTTTTGAGTGAAGAAACCAAATAGAATATTAGATTATAATTAGATAATTAATTTGATAATTCTTAATATGAATTGGTGAGTTGTAAAATTAGAGCAGCAGGGAAAAATTTGAAACATATTTAAAAGATTGAACCTATGAATGCAGCTAAAGGAATTTTTGGAATGCATTTGCTTAAATAAGATTCTACTCAAGTGATACTTACAGAAGGGGAATTTGATGCTATGGCAGCATATTAAATGACAAATATTCCTGCTATATCATTGCCATATGGTATTAATCATATCCCAGCTTATCTTATTGAATGGTATTCTCTTATTATTATCATAAAAGGTTAGATTAATTTGAGAAATTGAATGATATAATAATATGGGTAGATGATGATAATCCTGGGAGAATTAATTCTTAAAAGATTGCTCGTAAATTAGGTAATGCAAGAACAAGAGTTGTTTAACCATCTTTAATTGATTCTCATGATTATCCTAAGGATGCTAATGATTGTTTAAGATTTTATTCAGATAAAGTCATGAATTACATTGATTAATCAAAATGTCTACTAAAAAAGAATATTACCTAATTTACTGATTTTAAATAATTAACAAAAAATAGAATTCTAAACTTTGAATTGTCTAAGGGAACTTAATCTTAGACATTCACTACTTATAATAATACTACTAAAGGATTGAGAGCTGGAGGTAAGTTATAAATTATTATATTAGAATTCACTATTTTAACAGGACCTACTGGTAGTGGTAAGACTACTTTTTTGAGTTAGCTATCATTAGATTTTTGTAAAGAAGGAATAACAACTCTATGGGGTAGTTTTGAAATTAAAACTGACAGATTGGCTGAACATTAATTACTACAAGCATACAAGACAGATTTAATTAAACAAAAAGATTTGGTTGATATAGCAATATAAAAATTTGAGAATGAAATTCCTATTGTAATAAATTCTATTTATTATTTAGTATTATATGAATTTTTATGGGTCAACAGACCTAGACCAAATTATTGATACTATTGAATATGCAATATACGAATATAATGTGACTCATGTTTGTTTGGATAATTTATAATTTATGATGGGGACTTAAATAGGAGGAAATAGGAAATTTGATTTTTAAGATGAAATCATAGAAAAATTTAGAAGATTAACTAGTAATAATGATATCCATTTAACATTGGTTATTCATCCTAGAAAAGTTGATGAAAATGAAGACTTAACTATTGCATCTATTTTTGGTTCTGCAAAAGCTACTCAAGAAGCTGACAATGTTTTTATTATCTAAAATAGACCTAGATATAGAGTGTTTGAAATTAAGAAAAATAGATATGATGGAGAAATAGGTAGAGTTGGATTAGGTTTTGATTCTAATGTGAAGTCATTCTTTGAACTTACATCTGCAGAAGTAAAAGAATTAAATGAAGAAAAAATTACTATATTAGATATAATAAATAAAAGGAAATAAGAGGGTAGACATTTTAAATAAGAGATTACTATTAATGATAAAAATGGAAATAATGATGGTGGAAATAATGAGGGTGGATCTTCAAATAAAGGTGGAAATCATAGTAATAATTCAAACAATTTCAGAATTACTAAAAAGGATATCTCTAATGTTTAGAAGACTCTAGAAAATATATAAATAGTAGATAACAATATTTTTAAAGATTAAAATGATGATGAAGAAGATCAAATGGCTTAATTAGAAAAAATGGCTGAACAATATGCAAACCAAGAAATCACAGAAATTATTATAAATCAAAAACCTGTGAAATTGGCTTTAGATGATATTTAAGATACTGAAAAAATTAATAAATTAGATATAGTAGCAGATATTTCAATAAAGGAAAAATAAAAATCTAATTAAAATAATGTTACTATTTCTAATGGTTAGTTGGATTAAAGTAAAATCATTAGAGAATGTGAAAAATGCATTGAACCATCTAATGACTATCTAGAAATATGGAAATTTGATTAAGATAGTGATTATGGATTAAAACCAAAAATTGGATAATATGAATTTTAATAATAAGAATAAACACCCTAAGATAATATTTAAACTGAAATTAATTCTAATGAGTTTGCATTATTCAATACTGATCCTTTAAATAAATTTGCTGCCCAAAAGATTAATAAAGAATTAGATTAAATTTCATAAAATGATGAATTTTAATCTGTTGATGATCAAATAGAATTTGCTAATACAAATTAAAAGAATAAATCTAAAAGACCTTCTTTTATTCATATTGGATCCAAAAAACCTTCTAAATCTTAATTAGATTTATGAAGATTATTTAATAATATATAAATAATTAAACTTAAACATATTTTAAATAAATATTAAAATTTAATGTCAAAGAAAACTTTTAAGAAATCTGAAGGTACTTCTCTTGTATCAATTATTGGTGATGAAGTATTATATATCATCTAAAAATTAAGGACACTGTTACAGGATTTCTATTAACAGGCATTGGGGAAAAGAATATTAAAGGAGAAACAAATTTTTTGGTTGTAGATGCAAGTATGTAAATTCATTATTTCTCGAAACCGACCCAAAATTGATTGAGACTACTTTTCAGAATTTCTTGAAGCATCCTAATATAGCAGTCATCCTTGTTACATAATTCGTAGCTGAAAACTATCTTAGACATATTATTAATTAATATGATGCCATTTTGCCTACAATTCTTGAAATTCCCAGCAAAGAATATCCATATGAAGCAAAGAAAGTATTAAATCAGATCATAATATCAGGATACAATTATTCAAAGAGCTCATAGATTATTGTATGGTACAGATATTTAGTGAAATATATTAAGTAATATAAAAAGCATAATTCAATTTGTGTTTCCAATAAAATTATCATTAAATACAGTTTTGATCCTCTAAATTAACCATTCTCCAAATTTAATTTCTTGGTTTAGTTGATAATCTATATGAGAAGCCTTATTTCAAATTATTAATTCTATATTCTTCAAATAATAAAATTTTCTTTTTTATTCAAATGTACTACAGCATCTTTTTAAGACATATAATAATATCAAGGAAAAGAAGGAAGATGATTTGGATCTAATTTATAGAAAAGATGTTATTAAAGTTAATTTTTAATTTAAAAGAATTGAACCTTTAAACTTATTTTTCAATTAAATATATAATCCTTTAAATACTGATGAAATTTCTTTATTCATGTTCTAAAAATAATTGATTACATAATTTTAACTCTAAATTAAATTCCAATTTTCTTGTATTTAAAATAATTTTTTAAGAAATTCTTGTTTTGATGAATAATATATGTATTACTTAAGTTAAAACCAGTCTTGGGGATAATGCAATTATAAATTCAACAGAAAGAAATGAAAAACATAGATAAGCATATTCAAAAGTTCTATAGCTTAAAAGCTTTAATTTGATTTAATCTGAGACAAGAGTAGAAACTCCAGCAACAGAAATAGATGAAGCAGAACTTCCATTAAGAGAACACTTTTATAGGGATGCTTTAAAGCGTTCAGCAACATTCTTGAAGGTGGCATCTGAGGAAATGAGTAGATACTAAACAGAATGGCATTGGAAGTTCTTCTTTGAATTCCTATTTTATCATATTGTAATATCTTATATTTATTATCTAGATGTTTTATAATCTTTTTGGACCTTTTATGGTGATATTTTTTTGGAAATGGCCAGGTATGCCTTTGATGATAAATATGAGATTTTTAAAACATCATCCTCAATTCTACTTTTAACTGCTATTATGGTTAGGTTCTTTGGCAGGTGGTTATTGGTATTTTTTTGATGATAAAAATATAATAACTTTAACAGAAGTAGTGTTTACTTAATTTGCCCTATTAATTAGGGCAGTTGTTATTGCTGCTAAATATGCTACTCTGAGTGAAGAAAGAATTAAATTATATAAAAAAGATGTTTTAAGTGAAGAAATGTTTACCTTTGATTTAATGATGTGGGATTGGAGACTTTAAACACCAAAAGTTTTGTTTTTAGAACAACTGAGATTTTTAAAAAGAAGAGAATTAGATCCAGATTTTTATAAAATCGATTTCTTATGTTAACCTCATATAAAGACAGTTAAAGGATTGATATAAGTTGATGTTGGATTTTATAGAGAATGGTTGGAATAATAAGATGAATCTTAGATTTCACCTATTATAGATAACACCTATAATTGCTTTTTTATCTTTGGATATTTAGTCAATGCCTTTTAAAAAACACATACTCCTGGAGGATTTTCTAAGTATGTAGTAGTGTAATCTTTAATATTATCATTAACACCATGTTTATTACGAGCTTAATACTTTTATGAGGTTAATGTTGGAGTTATTGATATTTTGAGAATAATAATAAATGTTTTGACAACTTTCTAAGGATTCTTTGGATCCTTTGTATTCTTGTAGATTGGATTATATGATTTATAAAGGAAATTTTATCTTTTGGATTAATGTTGTTATATGCTGAGTATAAAAGAATAAAAATATTCATCTGGCAAGAAGCTATTACCATCTATCAACTTTAATAATCCCATCACTTTGTAAGCTTGGTCAATGTTAAGAGGAATGGCTTTCGATTATGGAAGAACTTATGATTTCAGAATTCAAGGGTTTTATTCATTGATTTTTATTGGATGGATATTTTTATTTTTGTTTGGAATAGGAGTATTATTGGATTTCATTCATATAGATTCCTTTTAAACTACATTAATATCAGAAATGCTTGTAATTCTTACTGGATTTATTGGATATTATTTGTGGCATGGTGCTAAATTAAATGAATATTATGAAAAATGTGATATTTTACTGGAAGATGTTAGGAATATGTATGTAGATATGCTTAGAAAGAAGGAACAATACTTTATTCTGAATTTAGATATTACAAATGCAATTCATAAAAAGTTTGTATTTTTGTTGAAGAGTTAGACTAATTCAATTGATACCATTACTTAATATATTAACGTTATAATAGAAGAGATTGATGATGCGATAAGATAATTGAATTATGATGAAAGACATAACCCTTTTAAGATTTATGGCATTCGAATCACTTTAATCTTTTTATAAAGTTTGGTGGTTGCTGTATTAACTTTGGTAGGATTTGCTATGTAATAAAGAATGCAAAATGTAGACGTAGCTTGTCTTTCAAAGTGATATTATTTTTTACTCCTTAAGTTTGATCATTATTTATATAATATTTTATAACATGCAAAGTCGAACAAGTTAATCGGCCAAATAAGTTGAAGCTGATACTCCGGTTCAAAATACATCTGATGATGGAAAACTGCTTAAATCTGTTAGAAAAGTCTAATAAATAAGATAATTACTTACAGCGAATACACCTGTTAAATCTTTGCCTAGCTACTAATTAGATGCTGCTCCTTTGAAAGAGTATAATCCATAAAAACAATTATAAAAATAAATTACATTTGATGAGGTTAATGATGAAGAACTAGAAAGATACAAAGCAGAATGGCATTGGAATGTATTCTTCGAATTTCTATTTTATCATATGCTATTTTTTATATTATTAGGGCCTATGATAGTCTTAGTCTTATTTAAATACCCTGGAATTATTATATTAAAAAACATGAGATTTTTTAAACACTCTTCCTCATTTTATATGCAAACTCTTTTATGGATGGGATCTGCATTAGGTGGCTTAATGTATTTTATCCAAGACTAAAGTGTTATCACACTCACAGAAATTATTTTTATGTGGTTTGCTATTACAACTCGTTCAGTTGTTATTGCGGCTAAATATGCTACTTTAAGTACTGCAAGGATAAAATTATATAAAACTGAAGAACTCCCAGATGAAATGTTTAATTTTGATCTCATGTTTTAAGATTGGTTTGAACAATCCTCTAAAGTACTATTTTTAGAGTAATACAGAGCTTTAAGAAGACATGAATAGGAATACTCTTTATATAAATTTGATTTTCTATTAGATCCAAATAAGAAAACAGCTGAGACTATCAAAACTACGAATATATGTTTTTATTTAGAATGGGCGATGAAGCAATAGATGAAATAAACTGATCCTATAATTGAATAAGTATATTATAATGGATTTCATGTCTTTGGTTATTTAGTCAACTACTATTAAAAAAGTAATCCTACATCTTAATTTTATAAATATATGTTTGCATTGGCTTTATTTTATGGTATTTCTCCCACTTTAATCAGACTGTAACATTTTATGGAATATATACCAGATTGGCTTGACATAATAAGATTAATAATTAACTTTATGACTTCAATGTAGGCCTTTTTTGGATCTGTTATTTTCTTAGCCATAGGAATCTATGATTTTAGAAGAAAGTTCTTTTTACTTGATCAATGTCTCTATATGCTCTCAGCAAAAAAGGTTACATATCCAACAGGCAAAAAACTTATCCCTACTATAAATTTTAATAATCCTTAAACTTTACAAGCATGGTCTATTATTAGATCATTATGTTTTGATTATGGATAAACTTATAATTTAAGAGTTCAGGGGTTTTACTCATTAATTTTTTTAGCCAATATAGTTTTTATATTTCTGTCTTTAGGTTTGATCTTAGATTTAATTCATATTGATATGTTTTAATTAATATTACTGGGTGAAATGGCTTTGATCTTAATTGGATTTACTTTATATTATCTGTATTTAGGTGCATCACTAAATGAATATTTTGATAGTTTTGAAACATTATTAGATGATGTCAAATCAATTTACTAAGATATTTTGAGGATGAGAGAATAATATTTTTAGAATAATATTTAACCAATAAATGATGTTCATAAAATATTTGTAAACATAATAAGAGATTAAATTGGGTTAGATGTAGATACTGTAAAAGAATATATTGAATTGATCGTTGAAGAATTGGAGAATAATCAAAGATAATTAACATATGATAAAAGAAACAATCCATTTAAATTATATGGTGTTGTAATTACTTTTAACTTGCTAAAAAGTGCTGGTGTTGGACTATCTACTATATTTAGTTATGCTATTTAATAAAGATTATCAACTAAATAGAAATGATTAAGATTATAGTTTATCATTATATCCTAATAATGATATATTCATATTTGAATTTATATGTATAATAATATTATGATTAAATAATAAATTTTAAATTCAACCTATGTAATCATCTCTTTCATTATTATATTATTATATTGTTTATTTGATTTTTGATTAGTCAGACCATGTGATATGATCTTCTTAAGATCTAGTTACAAGTGTGGCAGGATCTGTAATAATTTTAGTTCCAATTCTAATATGACCTTATTCGATGTATGTACATGCTTCTTTTGGTGTTTAAGCAAATTTCAGTTTACATAACACTATAGGAAGTCTTCTTCTACAAAAAGCTGAGACTGCTAATTTCTCACAATTTAATATGTTATCCTTTGTTGTTATTATTCCCATATTGTATAATTTCTCCAATAACTATTCTGTTAGTTTTACTCTAAATGGATCTTAAGAAGACAATAATTTAATTTTAGAAATCATAGAAGTAATGTGACCACACATCCTATTATATTTATCATAATCTTCTCTATTAGATAAATTATATCTTTTTATTATTTCTGCTTCTCTATGATCCTTTTCTTTCTTCCAATTATACAAATCAACTCTCTTTAATAACTTTTTCTCATGGAATTTAAGCTTTCTCATAAATTAAATTTTAATATTTTATGAATAATATATAATACTTTTTTGAAGACATCGAAACTATGGAAACTAAAAAATCATTTGAAGCATTTACTAGATGCAGAGGGACTATCATTTTTGGAGCAAAGGTTGAATTAATATATTTAGAATATTTAGAAAGACTTCTTCAATATTATAGGAACTCTATCCTTAATAATATCTCTTATTGTTTTGTACTTAATTTTTATATTTCCTGCAGCACTAGACTATTAATATGATGTTCTTGCTATTATAATTATTATATGCTGTATTCTTCCTATTATAACCCTTTTGAATGTTACAATGACAGGTTGGATTAATAAATAATAATATTAATAGAACCTGGTGTCTTGCTAAGAGGAGATTTGCCAGATCCAAAATTATAATAATAATAAGCAAAACCAGAATAAATACCTCAATAAATATAGAATAATTCAGAATAATAATAAATTAATAAGAATGAACCGCATTAAATTGTATAAATGACTGACTCATAAAATCAATTAGAATAGAATCTTGAGTTACCTAATATTTACACAGTTAGATATTGTTCAACTTGCAAAATTATGAGGCCCTCAAAGGCTTCTCATTGTAAGTTTTTAAATTTTAATTAGGCAAACACTGCGACCACTGTGTTGATGGTTTTGATCATCATTGCTTTTGGGTTGGTACTTGTATAGGAATTAGAAATTGGAGAGCATTTTTATTATTTTTACAATCATCCTTAATTGTTATTATACTTACCTTATGCTAATGCTCATTAAATTGTAAATATTATATCTATAATAACAAGTATCTAAATAATATTTAGATATTTATGAACTTTGGATATTAATGTTTAAATAAGCTAGTATTCCTATTATATCAATTTATGGATTATATTTTCTTTGTGGTTGTTGGTATAAATAAAGTTGTCTGAATGTTATAATTTTAATGATTATGTTCATTCTTCCAATAATATATTCATTTGTGCTCATGAATATTGAAAATGCTTATAAAGATTACAGATATTATGAGAATCCATATATAACTATTTTAATTACATGTATAGTGATAGCCTGTTTTTTTTTCGTTCTCCCTGTAAATGTTCTCAATTGCTATTATGTTTCGATAGTAAAATTATAATATTATTGTAGGGAAAAACAGCTAAATAAACACACTCAGAAGATTAATTTTATAATAGGAAAAAGCCCTTTGTCAAACCTATATATACTTTCTCTGGAATATTTAGAAATTTATTATATTTTTATACACATCCAATACCATTAAGCCGTAATTAATGATGATTATTTAATTATAAATATATATATAAATATAAATAGTAAAAATAAAATAAAATTCTAAAGTAAAAAGTATAATCATAATTCGGTGTTATTCTTTGGATTAAAATGATACCCTATGAATTCTAGTTTATATTTATCTTTATTACATGATTATTTTGTACTTAAGATGTCTATGGTTAGTAACTTTTATTTGCTTCTCTTCCCCTGTTGACTATTACTATAACCTACAGATTTCTTAGGGCAATAAGGAGCATTTATTTATTTAGATATGAGTTAATGCCAATCAAAATTTTTAAACCATGGATGATTCATTATCTCATGAGGATCACTTGTTCCTAATCTATCTTCAACTTTTATTTAAATCAGCTAGGATTATGAAGAAACAAGTACTCTATTAATGAAGTCACCTGCTTCTTTAGACCATTCAACAGGTAGTTCTGATCTCTTTATTTAAACCTATTAAGACAGTAATAATTTTTTCATTTATTCTAGATTAGTTGCCTCATATGGTCTTTTTCCAAGCATACATTCATAAGCAATAACTCCTAAAGCAAAATAGTCAACTCCTATTCCATCTTGTTTCTAAAGAATCATTTCTGGAGCAATGTAACATGCAGTACCGCAAACATAATCTAATGAGTTTGGTCTCCATATACCAGCCATACCAAAATCAGTCAATCGTATGTATCCTTATTTATCAAAAACAAGGTTTTCAGGTTTCAAATCTCTATGAATTATTCCTTATTAGTGAAGATAATCTAAAGCAGTGAAAATACAAGCAACAAAAAATTCTACATAGAATATGTTGATACTTGTTTAACTTTCTGTAAATTTCTTTTACTTATTTAAATGATATCTAAGGTCTCCTCCAGACATTAAATCTAAACATAAATATAGATTGTAATTGTCTTAAAATGCTGCCTTCAAATTTACTATAAATGGATTTTATATTTGAGATAGTATATTTTTTTCATTTATAACTTGGGATACCGACTTCTACTTTAAGATTCTAAGATAGAAAAGCATAATTTACAATAGTTTTGATACCACTTTTAATGCAACCAATTATTTATTTTTTCTATGTAAAGCTTTCCATACTTTTCCAAAAGAACCGCATCCTAAAACTATTTACAAATCAAAATCTTTTATCGATATATCTCCAAATTAGTAATAAATGTTATTTGGCTCTTCAATTTCACTTTAATTTGTGAAAGAACAATTTCCCATTTAAATATATGTTACTAAAATTAATAGATATTGAAAACTGTATTATTACTTTTATAGTATATTCATGAATTAATAAAGTTCATCTCTTATTATCTTTATACTAAATATAATGAGTAATAGATGACAATTAAGTAATCAATTCTTCATGATTTAAAGCGATATAGATTAAAAATAATTCTATAGAATAAAATTAAAAATTAAATTTTATATTTTTATTAAATGAATTATTGCACCTAATTCAATTCTATAAAAATAGTATATGGAATTTAAAATATTAATTGAAATTTTAAATAACGAATATAAGAATACTCAAAATATTATTCATAAACTACTAAAATCAAATAATGATGAATATTTTAAGGTATTTCCTAAAGTAAAGATTTGTTGTTATAAATATGATTCTTCTAAGGATATAGATTAACTCTCTATTGATTTATATAAATTCAAGGCTTACAATTTTAATTTACATTTATATCCATTAAAAAATGAAATAAATTTTCATTACTTAATTTGTCTCCTATATTTACCTCAAGTTTTATTTATAAATTTTATTAATATTAAGTTTTAATAAAATTTATTTACCTTATAAATTTTGAATAAGCCCATGGAATATTGATAGGCTATATAACGACATACATTTATAAGAAGTAACAATGTTTAATATTTATTATTATTGCTCTTACTATTAAAAGTTGATTATGATATTATATTAAAATATTAGAAAAGAAAAACAAATATTCAGATATCAATATTAATTTGATTTAATTTTCTTTTATTTTATTACACTTACATAGAAATTTTGATAACTCAACTTATTAAATGTAAATACTTCCTAAATTGCTGAAAGTTTTATAATTTTCTAATATCTCTAATTTTTTCTTATTGTAATTTGCAGTTTCCAACAATAATAAGGATTCATATTATTAGAACTAATTGTTACATAAAAGGGGGGATAGGGATTTTTTCAGATATATCTAAATCTTCGTTTAACGAATCTTTTATTCTTCCTATCGTTGTATCATCGTAATAATAATAAGGATTATTTAATATGAATCTTAATCATAAAATAGAATGTAAAAAATGATATAGTTAAAATTTTGAGTTAGAATTTAGAGATTTAGTATATATTACATGCATTAAAATTTTTGATTATAATCCATACATAATAAATTCAATATTATTTACTTGATGATTATTTATGTTTTTTAATTAATTCTTTGACACTCTCTTATTTTTTTTTTTTAATTGTTTCTAATCTAGCATTCCTAGATTCACTTCTACTTTGACTTGATTTACTCTTATTTCTTTTATTTTCTTTATTTTTCATATTTTCTTTAAAATCTCTAATTGGTCTAACATCACTCTCTGTATGCTGAGATTCTTTTGTAACAGAGGATCTTATTTAAGACTGTTTTTCCTTCTATTTATTTGAAATAAAGTCACGTTCTATTTATTTTATATAAATTTTTGTTTATTCTTAATCTTATATTACACTATCTAAAACAATTTTAAGATCATTTAATTAGTTTTGATATACTAAACTACTATTTAAAATTCTATCAGAATCATTACTCTTTTAATTTTATTCTTATTTAAAATTCTATTCTAATTTTTATAATTTCAATTCAATTTTTTAATAATCTGTTTTTAATGCACTTTGTCTTACTTCATCCATAATTACATCAATTTTTTTATTAATAATAATTTCAAACTCTTAAATTTAAGGTTATTCTTTCTAAAATGAATTTTACATTTATAAAACTTATTATTCAATATTTAGATATTATTCTTTTAACTAATTAAGTTCTTCATTGTATAACTATTCCATTGATTCATTTATATGATTTGTAATATTTTTATTTTCTTATTCTTGTGTTGTAGCAAAATGTTAAAGTAACTTAATTAATTTAATAAAATTTTCAAATTTCTCCTCATGTTCTTAGATAGTTTCTTCAACAAATGTCATTCTATCTTCATATTTTTTACTTAATTACTATTAAATCTAATCACATTTTATTTCATACTTTCTCTATTTATTATTCCAAACATAGAATATTGCTTTCCTTAGATGAATTTTATTTAATTCTGTCTTCACTTGTTGTTCGTAAAAAGGGAGAAGTGTTTCTTTTATGCTTTTCTGAATAGCTCATTGTTTGATTAAATAATTTGCTGTTAAAAAAAATAAAATTAATTTTCTCCTATTTTTAATCAATCTTAATTACCCTTTTTTTGATAAATATTTAAATCTAAATAGAAATTGTCATGCACAAATTATTAAAGGAAGTTGTTAAAGTCTACACCTAATTCTAAAAATTAGGCCCAACCTATTTAGACACATTTGATAATCGTGCTATTACCGAAGCTACATTTGAGGCTGTTAAAACGAAATAATTACAAGAATATATCAAAAAGGAATTTAAACCTATTGGTGACATATCTATGTTACCTATACATCTTGAACCAGAACATCGTTTCACTATAGCTATGTTTGCATTGAGACCAGGAGTTAGAATGCCTTTACATGATCATCCTAACATGTTTGTTTTAAGTCATGTTATGAATGGATAGGGTGAAAGAGAAACATGGGACATTGATCCAATTGATCATCATTAACAAATTGAATTCAGAAAAAACAAAGGAGATTCTAGAATTTTGAAGGCAATTCAATATCCAAAATTATAACTAAAAGAAGGTGATAATTGTTACACAACTCCAAATAAGTGCAATTTACACAAGTTTTCTAATGTATCTAATTATTTTATACTTAATAGATTCATGAATCTGAATTATTCATGTTCCTTGATGTTATCTTGCCTCATTATAATGGAGTTGATAGAGTAATTAACTTCTATGAACCATTTAGTGAAAACTAATTGGAATTGATGGGAAATCCTAAAACGTATTAGAGACATCCCATTGATGTTGATGATATCAGAGAATTTATTGTTTAATGAAATTTAGACATAATACCTATGATTTATCAATACGTAATAAATTATCTAGATTTAAAATCTTAACATATATATAATTATTTATTTTATAATTGATTTATAATTATTAATTTATGCTTTAACCATTAAAAGAAGAGGAATTAAATGAAATATATACATGGGTTGATTAAATACCTTTAAGTAAACCAAAAAAGAATATAGCCAGAGATTTCGCTGATGGCATATTAATGGCTGAAATAATGCATTATTTTCTACCTAAACTGGTTGATGTATTAATGATTTGAATTTGATCAGATGCATAATTACAGTCAAGCAAATTCATTTAAGTAGAAAAAGTATAATTGGGATACCTTAAACACAAAAGTATTCAAAAGAATTGGCTTTACTCTCTCAAAGTATAAATTTGAATATTTAATATAGAGAATAAATAGATAGTGTGATTTCATGCTAATCTGAAGCAATTGAGAGAGTAATGAAATTTGTTTAAGCCAAATTGGAATACTATTTAGAAAACAATACTAATTCTGCTGAAAAGTAACCTTAATAGGCAGACGGTTAAATTGCACCACCATTATTAGCTAATGAATGGTAAAAAGACTAACAAATTTTTGAATTGCGTGAAACAATCGAGGTTACTATATCATTATTAAATTGCAATTTTAGGTATTAGAATAAAAATTGCATCGTATGGATGAACTAATGAAATAAAAAGATGCCAAAATATTGAGGTATTAATAATTGTTATAATAAAATGGTTTATTATGAAACAACCCATAAAATTAATATCATTATTATTTATATCATAATATATGTATTTTAGTTAATTATTTAATATGATGAGACGTACAATGGATCAACCATCTGATACAGCATTGATGTTAGTTTCAACGTCGCTATCTGATTAAATATAATTATTATTATTTTTATAATATCTCCTATCATTTAATTCGCCTTATTGAAGTTTAAGATATTAATAATATCAATATATTCAAAAAAATAAGTCTGTATATTAAAAATTTTAATATTAAGATAAGCCTCAATTTAAAGGCTCAGCATATCACATAACAAGAAAAACCATAAAAATTCAAATTCTGCTTTGCACATATTCTAATATATATTCTAGTAAAATTATATTTCATTAGTTTGATAAATTTCGAACTTTTAGTAAAGAGGGTTATTTCATAAAACCATTTATTTGTGAATAGTTGTTCAAATTTGAACTATATTTGGGAGGATTAATAAAATAAGTAATTAGTTTGACAACATCAAAAGAAAATACAAAATATATATTAATTGATCAAGTGCATACAAAATCCTAAAAATAATATATTAATCTATATGAAAGAGTTTGACAAAATTATGATAAAAAGATATAACAAATTTAATTTATTGAAGGACTTTCTCTAAAAACATTTAATTTAATATATAATTATTTTTATAACAAAAAAATAACTTAGAGATTATATGTATCAACCTCAATTTTAGGTTTAATAATCATAGTTTGAAAGTCCACCAGTTTTATATTCATAATCTTAACCAATGATGATTTCAAATTAGAATAACATGTCATATTAGATGGTAAATTTAGGAGCAGGAGCAATTATGCAAAGATTAAAATAAAGATAAGAAGAAGAAATGTTAGTTGACCTTTTAGCAAAACAAAATGAGTTAATAGCTTAATTAACTGAAGATTTTAATTGGAGAATGGATAAAAGAAAATAGTAAATGGAAGAGGAACTAGAAGAATTAGAAAAAAAAACAGTAATTGCAAGATAAAAAAAAGCTGAATAAGATTATTTATATAAACTTAATCGATAATTAAACTTTGGATTATCAAGAATAAAAGAGTAAGAAATAAAGAAATTAGTATTTCCAAAAGCAATTTAATTAGGAATGAAAGTTCCAAGTATTTAAAATCATGAAGCCCTTGAATAAGTGTATCCAAACTTAAGATTATAAAAGAAAGAATAACTAGGTATTAATTATAGTTAAAATCTAGATGAGGAAGTATAGGCTAATGTAGATCTTGAGTTTAGTAATCCTTATAGATAATTTGTGAATCCAAATTTTCCTTAATATGCAACTCCTATGATGCCATTTTCTCCTCCTTAACCACCGCAATAATATCAACCTCAATTTAATTAATAACAAAGTTTTTAAGATAATGGTACCTCTCCTTAAATGAAAAGAAATAGCCAAATTTCTAAAAAGAGGAGTTAAGGTTCATAAAGATCTAGTTAAAAGTCATTTGGTTCACAAGTATCAAAAAAATCTCAATAGAATTGATAAAATAACATTGTTTTTTTTACTTGAATAAAATTATCTATAGCTTTATTATAATATTTATTATTACAATTTAAGACTCTTAAAAATAATAGATTATGAAGAAGATCATTCAAATTTACAATACTTATTTGATATAAATCATTTTGGTTATTCTTAATCTGGTTATTCTTATTCTTATTATTATTATTGTTATTATTATTATTATTATTACTACTATTCTTAGTTTATTTATTATTGTTATTATTGTTGTCTTTCTTCTTATTTAATTTGTTACTATTATTTTTATTCTTAATTTGATGACGATAATTGATTTTAAGCATCTTGGATTACTTTTTCCAGAAATTCATTTTCGATTTGATACAATTTAGTTTCTGATTGTTGTATCGTCCTCAAGAATTTATGATAATGATTAATTCTAGCTTTTCTATATTTTTCAATTTCTTTAGTTGCAATGATTGCTGTGATTATGTTATATAATTAAGATAGTCTATCTATTTCTTGTTATCCCTAATTATTAATTGTAGTTTACTTCTGAAATTCTTTATTCAACTTTAATTTATGTGGCATCTTTTGATTTGTTGAATGCAGAATTAGTGATAGTGGTTAAAGTTTATTGTTTTGCAGCCATTTTAGCTAATTCTGCCTAATCTTCTCTCATTTTTTATTCTTATTTTGCTCTGATAATAATGATTTGATCTCTGTAAATTAAAGTTTGTTACATAGATTCAGCATCTTTTAATTCATAACGAAACAAATCTGTTAAATAATTAATGCTATTAATTTTTTTATTGCTTTCTTTCTAGCAAAATCATAAGTGACAAATTTACAATATCTTCTAAATATTTCCTATACTCCTCTTAATTTGAAGGGTTGGAGAGTACTAATTACTACTCTTTTCCATAAACATATTCATTAAGGATAATCTTTTCATAAAATGGCATAGATGCATTAAACAAATTCACTATTTTTAAATATTTCAATACTTTTTTCATCTTATAATATTTTTCTGGATTGTACAACTAAATTAGCTTAATCAATATATGTTTTTAAGATAGCAAAAGATTTTCTCAATTAACCTGAAAAGGTAGTAATGGCTAACATATATTCACTGTTTGATTAATCTCTTACATCAAGCTTTGGGAATGCTAGCCTTAATCGATCAATAATTTCACTTGTTGTAGTTGCCCTCTATTGTTAATAAACCTTATTATAATGTAAAATTGATACTTTTGCAATATCTTGAGAATTGGATCTTAAGAACTACTATTAAAAATCCTCTGAATAATAGATGTATGGTAATTATGAAATGGCAATCAAAAAGACTTCCAAAAGTCTTTTTCTGATTTAAACAGTTTCATTGTCATTGCCACTTGCGAGTGCTTTTTCAGGAATTGGTGGAATATAGCATCCTGGCCATTTCTTCACTAATAATTCTCTTAGTTCAAAGAAGTCATTATATCTTCTGTAGATCTCAAATGACCCTTGATTATCTGAACCCTTAATCAAGTAAACTGTGAATTTTTATCCAAATCCTGCATCTTTGATTATCACATCTTCAATCTATATTAAAATTTAGATATCAGGATATTCGATTTCTTTAATAGGCTCTTGTTAGAGGAGGACTGTTTGTGGTGATTATTATGATAATTCCTCTTTCTAGGATATAACCTATTCTTAAGAATTTGACTCAGACAATTGATCCATATAGAAAATTAATGTGTGTTATTTTAATTGGATTAATGAATGTAATTGATGATGATATCATAGATGTTTATAGTTTATTTATGAACACGATAATAATTTATAAAAATTCTAAAAACATTGGAAACTTTAATAGGTGTGAAATAGAAATCATTTTAAAAATAATTAAATTATAATAATGGAAAAGAAAGTAGTATTTATTAGACATGCAGAGTCTGAATATAATTTAGCCTAGAGAATTGCAAAGAACTCAGTGACTGAAGTAAAATTAGAGGATGAAGATCAAGATGTGAAATACTCATCAAAATATTGTGATGCTCCACTAACTAAATTTGGAAGAGAATAAGTACTTACCAACATAGATTATTAAACTTACTTAGTGTGATCCATCTAAATTCGAAGAGCTTAGAATTGAGACAGTGGTTGTTAGTCCACTAAAAAGAGCAGTGGAAACAGCTGTATTACTCTTTGAAAATCATCCTAATAAACCTAAGTTTATTGTAGAACCATACCTACGCGAAATGTTTCTCTCAGGATGTGATTTTGGGATTAGGATACAAGAAACAATGAATGAATACCCTTTCATTAATTATGACAGATTATTATCTAACCCTTTAATAAAATAGCATCCAAACATGTGGTCTCTTGAATTTATATATAATAAAAATAGTGCAAACATTTTGAAATAACATATTCAAGACACAGAATATGGAAGTTAAGCCTGTATTGAGAAGGTTTTGGAGTACATGAAAAAGCATCCAATTTAAGTAGAAACTTTTGAAGAAAATACTAAAAGAGTAGAGGAGTGCAAAAAGCACATCTAATTTGATGAGCCTTTTGTGTGTGTTTCTCATTCAAGAACAATACATACTTTGACAGGCTAATTTATTCATAATTGTACTGGTATTGAAGTAAATTTATGAATAGTATCATTAATGTTATTAATTAAATCAATATGTCATATATAGGATTTATAATTAAATATAAACAATTTATTTATTTTCTTAATTTAATATGGATTAGCTTGACATTGATTCAACTAAGTTTGATTGCCAAAAATATGTTGGGGAATTCTTAAAAAATCATAGTGTTTAAGATTTAATATAAAGACATAATTAATTGTAATCAGAGATTAAAGAATATGATTAAGATATATAATCATTAGTTTTTGAAAATTATAGGTACTAGCTCAAATTAGTTGTAGTAAATTTATATCTTCAATTGACACAGTTAAAAAAATGAAAACTGATATTACCTAAATTGATTAAAAAGTGGAGACTTTGGCATCATCCATGACTAAAATAGCTTAATTGTCAAGAAGAATAGATTCATAATTATCAATTAAAAGAGAAGAAATCATTAAATTAGATACTGTCAATAAAGATTTGAGTCGTCTTAATTCAGTTTGCAATTTTCCTCATATTATACAATAAGAATTAGATCAATATAAAATTAGCAGAGGAAAGAATTATGATGAATATTTTAATGAGACTGCTTAGTATTATAAATAATGTTATTCAACTTTGGATCAATACAAAAATGAACCACTCATTTAACCGATTTATAAAGAGACCAATTAAAAATTAGATAATGCAAGATAAATTCTTTGGAGTTCCTTAATTGAATTCAAATAATAAAATCCACTTTTATAATTATATTCTGAATCTAAAGTCTCAATTTCAACTTAAGAAGCCAGATCTGCAGTCAAGAAGTTGATATAAATTATGGATGATGAAGAAGCTGTACTCAGACATTATCAAAAGATTATTAAAGAAAGATATTTGACTGTAGCCAAAGAATTGATAGATAAAGCAGCAATTACCAAATCTTCTGAAGTTGTGAATTTAATGGATTATTTAGAAGATAAAAGATATGATTATACTGTTGAAGAATTAGAGGAATATAAATAAATGAAAGAAAAAGAAATAGTTAATTCTGATTCAGCCATTTAAGGATCCATTTTATGGTTAATTAATCAATTATGTTAAATTATATTTAAAGAATTAAAAGTGGAAGTTTCCTTTTTATTAATTGAAATCAGAGGAACCCTTAGAGATAAATCATTAGAGTAATTGTCAACTCATTGTATAAAAGAAATCATACATGGAGTTTTCTAAGGAGTTACAGATAAGATGAGTTAAAAGAAAATAAATAATGTATAAGTTAATGAAGTTTTTGTAAAATTATAAACTGAACTTCAATCATTATTTGAAAATAATTCAATTAGATAATAATTAAGAACAGAAATAATTGATAAATTTACTGAAAATGTTGAAAATATATGTAGAGGATAGGTTTTTACATCCTTTAGCCATTTAAGGGTTTAATTTCTAGAGTTGCTTGTTTTTGCTAAAAATGATTTATAACGTTTGTAACCTACTGATGAAATAAAAAGAGAAATTATGACTCTAATAACTGTAATCAAATAAAAATTGATAGCATTCACAACTATCCGTTTATTAGATCTTAAAGCTTTTGTATTTTCTTAATAATAAAGTTATCTTAGAGAATAGGAGACATATTTAAATTTAATTTAAGCCTCTTTAATTGAATTTGTTAAATTTGTAGGTAAAATATTTGCCTTTAGATCCATTTCTATTTCTCAAGATTAATTAAACTAACTATTTAATGATAATTATATTATTTAGTAAGTACTACCATTATTAAACACTAATGATTCTACATATTACTATTTGTTTTCAAACTAATTCTTATAATTGTACTCTAAGACTTTAAGTAACAAATTATTTGAACTCGTAAGTTAAGTCTTCTAAGGATATAAAAGTAAATTATATAATTTAAATTCTAAGTTCGATCACCATCTGATTAAGAATTAAATAAACTAAAAACATATATTAATGGATCCACATAAAAGAATTTAATGTTATTTGCATAAGCTTAAAGTGAACATTGGATAAACATCATGTTCTAATATTTAAATGAAGAAAATATTGTTTACTAGCAATAAATTACTTAAAAGATGTTATTAAATGAAGTCAAAAATTTTATAGAGGCATTAGGGCTACTATTTCCTGATACAAAAAGAGGACTAATCAAAAAAATATCAATCATATAATAAAGCACTTTCAATATATAAATGGAAATAGTTATGGTTAGAAAATGTAAGATATTAGAAACCAATATTAATGATAGAAATAGTTTGCTCATAACTGTAGTAAAGTATGTTTTGAAAGTATTGTTATAAAAAGTAAGAAGAACTTATTTTTCAGATGAACTATTTAAATAATTTTAAGTGGACTTATATTTTGTTATGCAATTATTATATGATATGGTTTCTGTAGATGAAGAAGGATTAATTGCAGGATTTTATATGGAAATTTTAGATTGTGCAATAAAAAATAGTAGAAACGATACTAAAATTGATCCAAAAATATTAGAAAACTTATCATTATAGGTTAGAACGTGATATTTATTAAATTATTTTATATGAGTAATTAATCAAAGAATACCATTTAAAAACCAACTTCTCCAACAAAATAATCCATATTTCAAACAGGAGCTCTAAAAAATAGAAATTAATCACCAATGCTTGTATCATAGAAGTAACCAATGAAATCTTAAGAAAAATCTCTTATACTTGATGAATCTATAACAAATAATAGTTAATGGAAGTAAACAACTGAAATTCAAATAAAGAATGTAATTCAATTTACTTATAAAGAGCTTTTAAGCAGAATCCAACTTAAAAGAAACAATTGAATCAATAGTTTAAAATATTACATTAAAATTAAAATAACAAGAATCAGATTAATTCATTAAAGAGTTAAATAGTCCTATGTTAACATAAGATCCAAGTGTGGCATTATATTAAGCGCCTATTGAAAAGAGTAGTTCAACTTAAGATCTATTATCGAAAATTGTGGCATAAGAAACAAAAAAAGCTAGAGCTGTTAAATAATTCATTTTCAATTAGTTTTCTTCTAATGATCAATCACTTAACATATCTATCAATTCTTCATTTAGTACCTAATAATAATAAAAAACTTAAATAAATAATGCAACAAATAAAAATAGATAAAATAATGGTGGAAGTCCTTCAAAATTCTAAAATAAATTATTTTAATAAGAACCATAATCTGATCAGAAATCAAATTTGATTTTTAATTAATAAATCAAATAATTAGAATAAATGATTTAAAGTACAAATCAACAATATCTCTCACTGTAAGAATAAATTAAAAAATAAACTTCTGATCTATATATTTAAGTTAATTCATAAGCATCAAAAATTCTATTATTGGAATCATATTTTAATAAAATTGATTAAGAATAAAACAGAGAAAAATTAATTATACATTAACAATAAATAAAAAATGAAAAATAAGAAATAAGTGAAAATACAACAAATTAAGAAGTATAAAAATAATTATAATTGGTTATGAAAAACTTAAATTCACTTGCTGAACATTAATAATAATAAATGATGATTATTAAAACAGCTTTGACTACTGAATTGAAAAAGGAATTTTTGTGTTCATCTGATTATAAATTAAATTAGTAGGAATTGCAAACTTAATTAACTATTTTAAAAGATTCAGTTAAATAAACTTAATAATAAAGTTAAGAGACACTTATAAGAAAATAATAAATGATAGAAAACTTAAATATAGAAATAAAAAGTTTAATGAATATAAATAAATAGAAGAATGAAGAAATTGATTAAATAAAATTATAAAGTGATGCAATCATAGGTTAGATAAATGAAAATAAGGAGGAAATAATTAAATAAAATTAATTCATATCTGAAATATATAATTTGTATTAGAAAATAAATTAGAAGTTGCCTAGTGTATGAAAATATATTTTGATTACGAATATAATTATAAAATTGAAATAGGTGTTATATTTCTTAAAAATATTTTTGAAAAATTATAAAATTTAAAGTGCATTTTATTCTAATAGCTAAATATTGTATTTAACCATAAGATATTAATATAGATTCAATCAAATTGAAGTTAATCATTTATACAATTTTCAATGATTTTTAGTAATGCATCCTTTTTTGTTTCATTTATTGTCCCATCTCTTAATGTATGCCAAAGTAATATTGAAGTTCTTTAAGATCTAATTGCAAATAAACTCACTGTTTCTATGTTTGAATTCCAATCACTGATTTAAATTGTATTTATAATAAATTCTCTATTTCTTGATTAAAGAATTTGTTTTAACAATATAGCTTATTCAGAAAATTCATTTTTGAAATTATAATCATTTATTTAGAATTCATTTATTTATTGATAAACTTAGTCAGTGTGTGTCATCACCAAAAATCTAAATTTTTCAGAGTTTTCCAAAGCCATCCATTTCTTTTTGGCTAATTTAACTATTTACTGTAGAGTAAGCGAGTAATTGTGCTATTTGATATTAAATTTAAACTCTTCTAAAAATATTTCAAAAGAATTTATATTCATAATTAATTATTAAAAGTAATAATCACTTCATAAACACATTTAATCCATAGATTCTTTTTTTCTTTTTTAAAATAGTTAATTCTTTTCTTTTTAGATTTAAATCTAGTTATGGAAGTTCCATAGAGAACATCTTTATTTAATGTTTTATTTTATTTTAGGTCATTATAAGACTTTGTTAATGTTCTGTATCTATTCTTCTATTTTAACTGCTTTTACGATGACGAATGATTGGTTTTTCTTATTTAATTGAATTTAATGATGATTGGTCTATAGATGTATAGAAATAGTCATTAATCTACAATTCCAGTTGCAAACGTTTTCTTTATAGAGAATAAGGCTGGTATTTTTAATCTAAAAAATATTCATTTTTTCTATCTGTTACTGCATCTTTATTTTTATTCGAATTCAAAATTTAATAGTATTAATTTTTTGAAGATTGGCTTCTAAAGCTAGGAGTGAGGGATTGAAATTTATTAATGCAAAGACTTTTATCTTAAAATTGAGATTTATTCATTTTAATTTAAAATAAGGAAAATAAAGGGAAAAACAAAATTAAATTCATGCTATCACTTTGTCTTTTTCCATAAACTTGTAGATCTCATTCTGATATGACTAAGTAAATAATTAGTCTTATCAAATTTCCCTGTAGCATGAATTCGAACATGTTCATGTACACTATTAGACTTTTGTAATATAGTAGAAGTATTAGATTATCTAAAATCCTTTTTCATTAATTCATTTATTTTTTGAAAAGAAATAGATTAATGAGTCTTATTCTTTTCCTTATTTCTTGTCAAAATTCTTTGCATAACTTTAGCTGGTGAATTTATATTCTTTAATGATTCTGATCTATAAATTTTAAATTAGTCTTCATTTTAATAAATACTTAATTTATGATGAGAATCCTTTTTGAAATATTTACTAGTATAATCTTATGGAATATGATCCAAATATTTATTTTTTAATATTCTATAAAGTTTAACATTTGTTAAGGATTTAACTGAATGAGATCTAAATTGTGTGAGTATTTCATCTTCACCAAAACATTCTTTAGAACCCAAAATAGATAAAGGCAATGAATTTTTATTATATGTCCTATATAATTAGATTTATCCATCTATTATGATATAAATAGAATCTACAGGATCTCCTTATTGATAAATGATTTAATTAGGATTAAAATTTAACTCTTAAATTTCAGAGATTAAACTTCTTATTGTTTTGGCACTCCATTTCGAAAAGAGTGGAATTTAACATAAATTTGCAAATCTTTCAGATTCTTACTTTCTAGTTTCTTATTCTTTTTTTTATAGTAAATCATAACATACCAAGAATTCTTCTATATGTCTCTCTTTTTAAGACTATTAGATGTGATTTTGCTAGAGGTAATACTGTTTGAGTGTGTGATTAATCAAAGATCATAACTTATTCTCCAAAATATTATCCTGGATATAAATAACCTGAGGGAATGAGATCAGAATATTTTGAATCTAGTTTCTTTTAACTTGATATACTAAATTAGGTTACATATCAGAAGGTAATTAAATATTCGATTAGTGATTGTGAGTAAGAATTAGAAATTTGCCAGCAAGTATAAAATAAAACTTAGTACTCTAATCCCCTATTTATACCTAAGGTTCATAAGGCAGATGACATTCATATTGAAGTTCTTTTAGGATTTTATAATATTAAGTGTCTCCTATTTGTCGATGCATATTTCTGAAAAAGGGTTAGTCTTACAATTTAGAGTGAATAAACTCGATATCATATTAAGTTTTAAACATGGATCTTTTGTTGACTGCTAGTATTAACGAATACATATCATTTTCACAAATATTCATAATAAAATAAAAAATGGATTCTTTAAGCGATTCCTCTGTTAGTTCTGCTGATACAAATGACGGAATTATTGTAAGAGAAGAAAGCAGATATTAAAGGAAAGGTATTTCTTATTTCTAAAATTAAGGCTATGGTTTGATTTTTGCTATGTTGTTTACAGTGTTTGGGTTTACTGTATTCCCATAATTCATATAATTTCAGTTCTTATCTTCGCTTTAAGGTCTTGGACGTAATTGCTCTTATCTATTATATAGCTCATTATATATAATTGATAATGCTTATTTCCACACATCTTTTAGGTTTCTCATTAGGTAACTTAGGAATGTATTTTATTTATGAAGGTAAATCCCCTTTTTTTGAACGATATAGAACAAGATAGGTATTTTATATAAAATAAAACAAGAATCCATGGCCATGGGAAGAGAATCCAGAGGCATGGAGAAAGAAACGTAATGAAGTATGGAAATGTAGTTCTATCAATATGTGTTTGGGGGTGCTAATGTGTGTTTTAGACACTTATTTAAGTCCTTTGTTGAGGAATGATCTAGATTCATTTCCAAGTATATTTGAAATGATTTGGTAAATTGTGTTTTCAATGTTAATTGAAGATACATGCTTTTATTGGTCTCATAGAACTTTACATTCTCCAAAGCTTTATTCAAAAATTCATAAAAAGCACCATGAATTTTACACTAGTGTATCATATGCTGCTATTTATGCACATCCAATTGAATACATCTTTGGAAATGTTATACCAGTTTTTGTTGGATCAAAAATATTAGGTAGTAAAATGCATATTGCTACATTATAATTATGGTTGCTTTTTAGAATTGGAGAAACAATAGATGGACATAGTGGTTATGAATTCTCTTGGAGTCCATATAGATTGTTACCTTTTTCTAGTAGTGCTGAATCACATAATTATCATCATTCTCATAATGTTGGCAATTATGGCAGTTTCTTTAGCTTTTGGGATACTATAATGGGGAGCAACAAAGCTTATAATTCATTCCTAGATAAAAAATATGGAAAAATCAAAAAGATAAAAAAAAATGAATGAATAATTTCATATTAATAAAAATAACAATTGTTTTATTTTAATTAATTGAATTTCTTTCAAATTACAGTGCATAATTAATTAATAAGTGTATGAGAATTTTAAATATAATCAAAAGAAAAAGGATTCCTCCTTTTAAATTAAATAAACACTAGTTATCGATTTATAAACTCTTTCCACTTCTGTATAATTTGCCTTTTTTGCTGTTAAACAGATAGATCTAATTTTATCTTTAAGTAGAAATAATGGTTCTTCATTTTGAATCAATAATTATTAATTTATTCCTGGTGCTTAAAGAAATAGAATTTAACATGTTTGCAAAATAGGTAATGATTCTGTAAGAATGCTATTAACCTTTTCTTAATGTTTTTTCTCTTATGCCCTTCTTATTTGAGATCCTATAGATTTAATATTAGATCCAGAGTGTGAATCCTTATTTAGTTATCGACCTCCTGCTTTTCCTCTTACAACATAGCGATGATCACTTTTATGATAAATACATCCTGTATTATCAAAGACTCCTAAACAAAAGTATCCTCCATGACACAAGATAATTGCAAATTTTTAAACATTATCTAATTATTATAAATTGGGTTCTTATTATTGCTTTTGTTTAATAACCTTTTATTTATTTTAGTGAACTCTCTCAAGTATTTCTTTTTATCTACGTAATATACTTTGCATATCATTTAATTAATAATTTGCAAATTCTGATGATTAAGCAATCTTTTCCAATATTTCTTTTGAACAATCTTCATTTATTTCTATTGATTCATAATTTAATCCTTAATCAATCAAAGATCTATTTATAACTATATAATTTTCATTATATTTAAATGCTTTGTTGTCTTAAGTACTTAATTTACTATCTTCAGGTAGGATAGCATTAATATTAACAGATTGCCAATTTAAATTAAGAAATTGTTTTGGAAGATCTTTAAGTTAAATCTTTATAACTTAAACACCTAAATCTTTAATTTTTATTTCCATATTTTTAGGTACCTTAAATAAGTTTTTAGGCAACATAGGAATGGTTTTTTTTCTAAAGTTATAAATTTAACTTAGACTCTAGATGATTATTAAAATATAAAATACATTTAAAAAGTGAACTAATCTTTATTCTAAATGTTTTTTTAAGACAAAATTCAATTTGTTTTTGAAGTACTTATTACATCTACTCAAATTGGCTAAATCCCTTGAATTAAGATTTGAAATTATTGCTTTGCTTATTTCAGGTTAGTTGAAAAGGTTTGTGATCATTTTTTTAATTAAGTTAAAATATTAAATTCTTTATTAAATTTTTAATTATATATATTTATATGTATGATGTATTAAACAACAGATTTCATCAGAGCTATTAAGAAAGAATATATTAATCTACAAACTGAAATCTTTATACTATAATCATTAATTTATACTTATTATTTTAAATCTACTTGAATGTAAAGAAATAGTCATTATCAATGATAGAATAATGCAGCTTCTCCAAAATCAATAATTTTTATTTAATTATTAAATCCACTTTTTCTATCTAAATAATATTCCAAAATAAATTAATATAAAATCATATGTAAGTTGTCTTATACTATTTTATAGGAGCATTACTTAAGTATTTATTCAATGCATGATTAATTTCTCAACTTTATTCAGATTTTAAAGGCAATTTTATTTCATTAATTAAAACTAAAACTATAATCTGACTTTTAAAGAATGATCAATTTCTAAAGTTAATTGTAAAATTAATCCTTTTAATCTAAAGATTTATTGTTTATTTCATTTAGTACGTTATCTCTACTTCCTTCACGCTTTCAAGACTTGTATAAATTCTACTAATTTTTGATAAACTCTTTAATAATATTAGTATAGGTTTGATTAATATTTTATAATAAATATTCAAATACTCATAATTTATATAATAAGCATTTTGCTACCTTTAATTTTTCTGTAAAATAAGCTTCTTTCAAATTGAGTTAAAATAATTATTTTTTTTTTGTTTATTTTAACTAATGTAATTCTTTTTATAATTCAAGTAGTTTTTCTTTACCACTTATTTATTTTTCTTTAACTTCTATAAATTTATTCAATCTCATAGATTAATAACATTTCAAGAATTACTAGTATAAATTTTATTCAAACAAGTCTATTTTTCTTTTGAATTTCTGTAAGTTTTCTTCATCATAAGTTAATTTTGCTTCTTCTTGAGCAATATATTCACAAATATTTGATTTCAACTTTTTCTCTTCTCTATCTGTCTTAACCTATAATTTATTGTTCATAATATTTGTTTTTTGTTAAAGTTCAATTTATTATCTAATATTCTTTATGTCTTTATCTAATTCTTAAGTCTGCTTTTATTGTTATAAAATACTTTTTAACTAATCTAAATAATATTCTCTTCTCAAATGATAAATTTAAATTATACTTAGATTAGAGTATTCCTTTATTTCTCCTTTAACTATTTGACCCTCTTTGCGATTCTTTTAATTAATCTTTAATTTCTTTTGAATTCCTTTATAGCCCATTCTTAATCAATTTTCCCTTAAGCTTAAACTGTAAAATTTGAGCATGTTGACAAACAACTAAAATCATTCTCATTAGCTAATGTAATGATATCATATTCTTCATCTTGATAAGTTAATGACTCTAAAATAAAAGATGGTTCAGTTTAATAAAGTCTTAATTTCAATTCTTCCAATGAATAAACTTCTTCAAAATCAAATTCTTGGCCTTGACATGCTATTTTAAGATTCATTAATGATATTAATAAAATTTCTAAATAATTTCTTTTATAATTCTAAAATATAGAATTTTGTTATTAATACCATAAATATTAATAAATATATATTTTTGATAGAATACATTTTATGTGTAATTATTATAATGAAAATTAATTCTATAATATATTAAGTTCAATAATATTCTGAATGCTTAATTAAGAATTAAAACAATATATTATATTGAAATTATTAACAATTATACAAGATTATATTAGTAAATAAATTGAGTTCTATAAAATGAATTAGAATTAAATCTAGATCTATTCTAAATAATTTATTAATTTAGTACAAAAATTAAATTACTAAATATTTCTAATAAATATATATTATTCTTTTAAGATAGCAATTAAAAAGGGAAACATAAGATCAAATTCATTTAAATAATTCTGTCACCAAAAACTTTTATATTAATATATATAACTATCAATTGTGGCATTTAGAATGCTTTAAATATTAACTCTCTGTTACTTAACAATTTTTCCTTAATAAATCTCCTACAACTATTGAATCCTTTTTAGGATTTTTGAAGACTTCACATTATGAATTCGAGCTATTATTTCGCTTTCTTAAATCAATGTAATCATCAACTACATATTTTAACCATTTCCAAGCATATTTGAGAGTTATTTGTTTATCAGATGGGTGACAGACTCTTACCATATCGAGAACACAATTAAGAAATTTCATTTCATCTGGGCCTTATCTAAGTTGGCTACTGAGGATTTCATTCTCCTACTAAGCCTCACTATATTTATAGTGCAAGTGCTCTAGTTCTTCACTCAAATAGTGATGTACAAAATACCTCAATTATTGCTAATACTGCATAAGTTAATTAACTTTTTCATTTGCAATTTGTAACTATTATTCTAAAGATGTGGATTCAGTTTCATTTTTAAAAAACATTTCCTCCTTCATTGATAATGGTGAGAACTCTTATGAGTAGCTCATTTAATTTTAACTGTTATATAATTTAATTAATTCAAAATAGAACTTAATGTTAAATAAATATTTTCAAATTATTTCATCTAATTAACTTTATAAATAATAAAACTAATGATGTAGATTTAAGTAGAAATAAATAAGTCTAATATTACTTTATTAAGTTTTCTTTTAATATAAAGAAGCAAATTAATATAATTCATAACGATATATCATTCTTGATTAATTTGAATAGACTTGAAGTTTCACCAATATTTGAAAATTCTATTGAAAATGCTTACAACTAATTTAATAATTATAATTTGATTACTTCTGTTACTAAATCTGATGTCTTATACATTTTTTTATTTATCAAATGCTTTAAAAAAATGGTTAGATACTTAATAGTTCTTACTTATTATCCTTTTTCCTATAAATTTATAATACTATATAACTTTAATGTTCTGACAAAATTGTAGACAGTAGTTGATATAATAGTTTAAATAATCCTAAGGTACATGAAATTATTAAACAATCATACACATTAATTCTAAGCCATTTGGTGTTAAGACTCAGAATTAATCTAAAAATTACTCTAAAAATTCTGGATTAGGAAATTATATAGAAAATATAAAAAATGCTAAATTTATGTTCTTTTCAATTATTTCACTTAAATTGAAGTTTAATATGCTACTATTTTTTAATATATTGCAATTGTCTTTCTTTAAATATTCTTAAAATTACTAAAATTATATGTTTTAACATACTTATAATTCCTATTCTGAGATTTATTCAACATGTGCTTTTTTAAATTATCTCTTTTATCTGACTTAATTTATCTGAATGTATTTGTAATGAATAATCCCAGATAAAATCATATAGTTCTTATAAATCTATCCAATCAAATCTATTTTTAATAACATTTGGAATAGGTCTAATTAAATCAATTTCAAATCCATTTTGTTATTAAAACAATATTTAAGGATTATATATATGTTATCTAGAAATTAGATTAATATTTACTAAGGTGTATTATTATTATTAAAAGAAATTCAATTTCTCAATTTATTCTAATAATTTTAACTATTTGATAGATCTTTATTGTTTAATTTTTCAATCAATTAAAATTTATCCTATTCTTCAAGCAGGGTTTTAATTTTAGTGCCAGCATACTATCTTAAATGTCTCAATAAAATCATATACAATTTGAGTGTCTTAAATATATTTTCTCTCAAAATCATTTAATGGAAAGTTATAAATATCTTATAAACAGGATCTAAATTCTGAATTGTAAAGTAAATAGATGCTCAACAATCGTTATCCTTTTGTAAATATCTAAATTTATAAAAATACATACATTATCACATAATCCCTAATATATATAGGGATGTGGATTTGGCAATGATTCAAATTTCTTTACATATGCTTTCTATATATTTTCTAGCGTCGTCCCAGTTGCTTCAATTAGATACTTATTGATAGATTCTATTTCTGAATAAGAAATCATCAAATTGTAATTAAAATAATGAATTTTGTTCTTAAGACTCAGAATAATAATCAACAATAATTGATGTATATATTAGTATAATACAGATAGATACTTAGAGATCATTCAAATATTCATACTTAATTCTAATGTTAATATAATTATAATCATTTATCAAACTATGCATATTTTTTAGCTAAATCATCCATTTATTTTTCTAAACCATGATATCTATTAAGGAGTTCATTTCTTCTGACAGTAAATGTTTCCTCCTTTTCCATGAGCACACTAATTTTAAGAGAATCAATCTTACTTTATTTCACTCTATAATCCATCAAGCATTTTTTCTTAGGAATCAATTGTATCTTAATTTTATTAAATTTTGTGATCTAATTCATTCATAATTCCTTCATCTGATTATTATGCTAATTAATCAATTCCACTTATAGAACAAATTCGCTAAAACTCATCTAAAAGTAATTTTCTTTCCATTTATAAAGATTCTTATGCCTTTACTTCAGATTTGATTAATTTATCATAACTTTTTGTCTTATTTAACTCGTCTTCAAACTCTTTTAATTACTATCTTGATTATTATAATTCATTGTTCTTCTAGGACAATTCCTAATCTAATTTATTTTTGAGTTATTCTAATTCTTCTAATTTCTATTGTTTTTACAATAACTTAGGATCAAGTCTTTATTATTCCTTACATAATTTTTCAAATTCTTATTCATAATGTAAACTTGCAGCTTGTAATTAATTTTGCTTTTGTTAACTAGCTTTAATCTCCTATTATAAATTCAAATATATATTTCTTATTTGATTGCTTTAATTAACTAATTTTTAGTATGATTATGATAATTCCTAAACTGTGGCTGTTGCTCTGTATAATTCTTCTCTACAATCATCTTAACAAAAATTTGAATAAATTTTATACTTGCCTCTTCTTTTATTTCACTTATCTTATTACCAAGTAATTCAACTTCCTCTTATGTAGCCTATTTGTAATGTTATCTTTCTATCAATTATTAATCAATTTATTCAATTTATGCTTCACATGTCTTAATTTCATATTTTCTTTATTTTATTTTATTAGCATTCTTTTTTCTTGGTTTCCCACTTGAATGCACTTTTCTAATTAATTCAGCTAATTATTATTTTAACTAAATCTATTCTTGAAGAACCTCTTCTAAATTAATCTAATAAATTAAAATTTCAATATATTACTTATTCATTCTCTTGCTATGATATAAGTTGAGTAAATTGTTTATCTAATATTTTTCTATAGTTTCTTGGATCTAATTTTGTTTCAAAAGGAATCCCATTCTCCTCAAACAATTATTATATTTTGAACATAGAATTTAAATTATTTATCAATAAATAATTACACAATAGATAATATTAAGAAATATTATTTTATAATTTTTTCTTATAGCAATTATTGATATTGGCATATAAACAAGACTCACATTATTATTGATAATATTTTATTAAATCTAATAAAAAAATTATTATATATATGTAATAATAAATTAGTAGTCATGATTTTAGAAATTATTTAA